>JAUPMG010259184.1:0-20772 GCA_031762675.1 Pachysandra terminalis
CGAGATATGGACACTTCGAGTTCGTAGTCATGGCTTTTGGTTTGACCAATGCACCAGTAGCATTCATGGACATGATGCAAAGGATTTTCAGACCTTACCTAGACAAATTTTTGGTAGTATTCGTCCACGATATTCTGGTTTTCTCTAAGACCCAAAAGGAGCACGAGGAGCATCTCAGCATCACCTTACAGACTTTAGCAAATTACCAATTGTATGCCAAATTCTCTAAGTGTGAGTTCTTGAAAGAAGAAGTCAAATTCCTAGGACACGTGGTGTCTAAGGATGGAATTATGGTAGATTCAGACATGGTCAAAACAGTGCAATATTGGGAGCAACCCAAAAATATTTCAGAAGTTCGTAGTTTTCTTGGATTGGCGGGATACTACCATCGGTTCATTAAAGGACTCTCTCGCATTGCAACACCATTGACAAGGCATACAATAAAGGACGTAAAGTTCGTGTGGGACGAAGCATGCCACCAAGGTTTTTTAGAACTTAATGAACAGCTAACGACAACACCGGTGTTAACAATTCCTGTAAGTGGTGTGAAGTTCGTGATCTACGTAGACGCATCATTATTAGGACTTGGTTGTATCCTAATGCAAGAAGGAAAGGTGGTAGCATATGCATCAAGACAACTTACGATTCATGAGAGGAATTACCCTACTCACGATCTGGAGTTAGCAGCCGCCGTTTTCGCTTTTAAAAGGTAGAGGCATCACCTTTATGGCGAAATCTTTGAAGTATTTTCAGACCACAAAAGTCTGAAGTATCTATTCTCAAAAAAAGGACTTGAACATACGACAAAGACGGTGGATGGAACTAGTCAATGACTGCAACTTTTCATTGCAGTATCATCTGGGCAAGGCTAATGTTGTAGCCGATGCCTTGAGTCCAAAGCCTCGCAGCATTGTGGCACATATGATGATTCAAGAATGGCACATGTATGAGTTACTTTCTGATTTGAAGATTGAAGTCCAACAAGAGGAGCAAGGAGTAAGGCTATGTAAAATTCTTACCGAACAGATGCTAAAGACCAGAATCATTGAACTACAAGAGAAGGACAAGTGGATGCATGACCTAGCCAATGATGCTGAAAAATCAGAATGGACCAAGGAGGAAGACGAAAGCGTAAGATTCAAAGGACGAATTTGTGTACCCAATGACGAAAAGCTGAAAGGAGAAATTTTGGAGGAAGCACATCGTTCTCGTTATTCTATCCACCCGGGAAGAACAAAGATGTATTACTTAAGGAGACACTATTGGTGGAGAGGAATGAACGTTGACATTGAAGAGTTCGTGACTAAGTGTGTAGTTTGTCAACAAGTGAAAGCTGAACACCAAAAGCTAGTTGGAACCTTGCAGCCCCTAATAAACGGAGGATGGAAGTGGGAACACATCTCTATGGATTTTGTTACGGGACTACCTAAGACCCATAATAACCACGACATGGTTTGGGCGATTGTAGGCAGATTGACTAAATCTGTACACTTCATTGCAGTAAGGACAATGATGAATACTGATGAGTTGGCAAGGCTCTACGTGAAGGAAATCATTCCGCTTCACGGAGTGCCTATCACAATCATTTCAAATCGAGGATCACAATTCACGTCAAAATTTTGGCGAAGTTTGCATAAAGCTATAGGAACACAACTGAACTTTAGCACTGCATTCCATCCTCAAACAGACAGACAAGCGGAAAGGATAAACCAAGTGCTAGAAGATCTACTTCGAGTATGAATTCTGGATTTCAAGGGGAGTAAGGAAGACCACTTAGCATTTGTAGAATTCTCGTACAACAACAGCTACCAAGCAAGCATCGAAATGGCACCATTCGAAGCATTGTACGGGAGTGGCATTCCCAAATCCGAGATATAGGATCTCGAGGATTCTAAGGGAACAACCTTCGGATCCACCACATGGCTACGGATAAATAGCCACACGACCAACCCAATCCTGGTTGAATCAGAGTCAAAATAATAATAGAACAACGGAAGATTGAAATATTTACAACCAAACCACAACCCAATTAAAAGTACATTGAGCTTATCACCCACAATATAGCAATCCTAAACATTGTTACAATTTTTTCCCTCCAGGGGTCAAACCAAAGTAATAAAAACAAGTAAAGAAAATTAGTAGTCTCTAAAATAAAAAGCATCTAAGTCATGTCATTTCTCTAGTAGTCAGTAGGTCAGATAATCCGATCACCTGTAAAAATAAGGATCAGCCGAAGTCTAGTAAAGAAATCCAACGAGACTACACTATTTACTTTTGTGCATGCATAACAATTCAGTTAATTCATGCATTTCATCCATCATGTAATAAGACAGTAAAATGCATATTAAACATATTCTCATACAATATCTCACATATTAGTATGCACATTACAACATCATATAAGTTCACAATTCACAAGGATACCAAGCTAGATCACATTATAACAAGCCAATTATTCACCATTCCCATAGTTCAACTATGTCAATACAACCTACATGATCCCATCATGTTCAACCAAATTCTACATGGATCTACCATGCTCCAAATAACATACATACAAGTACTCACATGGTTCCACCATGTGACACAAAACAAGGATTATAGTAAACACATAATCATACTATGTTCCATAACAATATCTACATGGTTCCACCATGCTACAACCAACACACATAATAATCCCTACATGGTTCCACATGTAACAACCAACACACATAATAATCACTACATGGATCCACCATGCTACGACCAAGTAACCATACCATAATATCATATATAGTACACATAGTCTCACTAAGTGTACAAGCAAACATCACATAGTTCCACCATGCTATGACCAAGCAACCACATTCACTGAACATTCCTTTAAGGACTTTAACACACGGTGGAAGTACACCTGTAACCAATCAATATCACAAATTATATTCCTTTAGGGACTTTCACCTAAGGTGGAAGCACACTTGTAACAAATCAATATCCAATCCACATTAATTTAGGGACTTTCACCCACGGTGGAAGTACACCTATAACCAATCAATATCCAATCCACATTCCTTTAGGGACTTTCACCCACGGTGGAAGTACACCCGTAACCAATCATATTTATAATCACGATTACAGTCACAATCAATCGACACAAGTTACTAATGATAATGCATTTCAATCAATCACTCATCATGTGCAATGCAATGAAAGTATATGATGCAATTATGAGATGAGATGAGATGAAGTGCAATACAATGCAATGCAGGGATGACATGGCCTAGCCTGTAATAACCCTGATTTTTGAGAAATTAATTAAATAAATAAATAAATATTTATTTTTATGTGTAAGGTCCTAATTTGGACTTAAGAATGCAATTAGATCATTGAAATGGTGATTATGCTAAAACGGGAGTAAAGGAACCATATAGTTTCGTTTTCCGCCGTAACGCGGGAGAGAAATATCTAAAGATATTTTGGTTTTCTCTCTCCCAGATTTTTGGTTTGAGAAGAAGAGAAGAAGAAGATAAAGAAGAAGAAGAATCTGAAGGAGAAGAGGAAGGTCTAGCAGATCTGAAGAAAGGTAGTTGCAGAAAGTGTTTCTGGTAGCCTGATCTGCAAATCTGGTAAGTGGTTTTGTGCAAATCTATAAGAATCATTAAGATTCTTGTATGTTTCTTGATTGATGGAATGGTTAAGCTCATTATTTGGGTAAAATCATAAATCTAGGAAGCAAATATGCCTAGATGGATAGTTTGTATGGACTTGATCTTGACTTGAAGTATTTTTTGAGCATGAATTTGGTTTGTGTATTTGTTTGCTCATATTAGTAAAATAAATACAAAATATATATAAAATAATATGAAATTGAATGCAAATGAATGTATTGTGCTATTGAATATTTTAACATGTTCTTTGGTTGAACTATGATGGCATAAGAGTGCGATTATGCATTGCTGCTGCTGTTTATTTTTAGATGCTTAAAGTTTATTTAACTTTGTTTTATGAATTTTAGACTTGTTGTTTTGACCTGTATTAGCAGTCAACTTGTAATAGATTATGTTGGTTTGGGAACTTTAGTTTGATATTATGCTAAAGGAGTTTGGTTTAAATTTTATGAGACTTCTGCTGGTATTTAGTATTCCTTTGTTGGACCATAAGGTATGTTTAGATGGTTTGGCCGCATCCATTGGTTGGATTCGAAGGTCATTCCCTTGGAAATCCTTGAGATTCTGTATCTTAGATTCATGGTGTGACAGATTGGTATCAGAGCTCTTGGTTAATATGTGAATCTAGAGGCTTTAGAGTCTAGTGAAATCCTAGGATGATAACATAGAAACATGTTAACCTAGGAATCACATCTATGAACTGTGCACTGAGTGTTTCTTGCAAATTGTTTGATATTATGTGATTTATTCTGAGTGGTGTGCTTTCTATACTTATATGTGATATGTATGTATATATCTATATAGAACTACTAAGCAGTATACTTAGAGACTTGTTATGTGTGTGTAGATGGTTGGAGGTAGACGAAATCAGGATGCGGGTGAGGGTTCATCTGGAGGGGATGTTGATCCTCAGTTGCTAGAATCTATCAAGTACTTGGGGATATGGCTGCCTCTCTCCAGAGGGAGGATGAGATAGACCCAATTAACTCAAAGAAATGGAGGGGGAATGTTATGGCTCGAGAAATTCAAGAAGTTATCACCACCATCTTTTGATGGGAGAGGGGAATCAATGCCGGCACAAGAATGGATGTAGTAAATTGAAAAGATATTCTGAGCTATGGGTTGCCCGATGGACCAAAAGGTACAACTAGCAGTGTTCATGTTGAAGGGGGAAGCCTACCACTGGTGGGAAATTTTCAAGAAGGCCCAAGGAAAGGTCAATAACTGGGAAGAGTTCAGAAGATAGTACTTCGAGACGTATTTCCCAAGCAGCTATCAAAGGCAGAAGGACAATGCGTTCCTTAGGTTGGAGCAAGGCTCACATACGGTGGCTCAGTACGAGGGGAAATTTGTGATGTAACTCGTTTTGCAACCCATGTATTAGCTAGTTAGTAGGAGAAAGCCGCTAGATTCGAGGAGGGACTATGACCTGCAATTAGGTCCAAGGTTTTCTCACACGATTTTAAGACTTACGCACAAGTCTTGGAATGCGCTCGTAGGGTCGAGAGAGATAACAACCTATCCACATAGCAACGGGAGACTTCCAGCACAGACTGAGGTAGGTTCCAACCGAACCAGCATCGAGGTGAGAAGAGGGGCAGACCTGATAATTATCATCAAAGAGCGGTTATGGCTAAGCTTGCTCCAGGGACAGAGGTTCCTATAGCAGCTCCATACATATGGTAGAGACCTCCAGTGATTTGCCAGTACTGTGGTAAGGCCGGACACGTGAGGAAGTTCTGACTTGAGCGAATCCGAGTTGAAGGTCAAGGACCTAGGACTGATAACAGATCACCTCCAAAGGGACATGTCCATGCTCTAATGGATGGGAGTGTCCAAGGTGATGACGTAGCTACGAATGCTATGGTGGAAGGTACATTGACTATTTTTCATTCACCTGAAAGCGTATTATTTGACTCGGGGTGCCGCACATTCTTTCATTTCTACTCAATTTATGCATATGTTGAGTGTTGCACCATTTTTGATGAATGAATCTTTGTGCATTACAAATCCGGTTAGGGGAGTGGTTACACTTAGTCGAATATGTCTAGACAGTGTGATAAGAGTGGGAGTTGTCAATCTAGAAGCTAATTTGGTGGTGTTGACCATGTTAGACTTCAATGTGATTTTAGGCATGGATTGGCTCATCGGTTACCATGCCAAAGTCGATTTTTGTGAGAATGTGATTATATTTGAACTCTTTGAGGGTAAGAGCATAAGGATTCTGGGGAACCAGAACGATCGTATCAGGCAAAAGTTTTAGGATTGATGGAGGAGAGTAAGGAGTTGTCCTTGGAAGAGATTTCAACAGTCCAGGAATTTGCAGAGGTATTCCAAGAGATATCTGGATTATCGCCTTTAAGGGAGGTAGAATTCTATATCGAGTTAGTGTCGGGCATTGTTCCAATCTCATTGGCCACCTACTGTATGGAACCAATGGAACTGAGAGAGCTCAAAGAGCAATTTGAAGAACTAATGAAGTTGGGTTTCATATGACCAAGTGTCTCATTGTGGGGAGCATTGGTGATATTTGTTAAAAAGAAGGACGGTTCAATGCAGTTATGCATTGACTATAGGCAACTGAATCGGGTCACTATCAAGAACCCTTTGCCTAGAATTGATGACCTTTTTGATCAGTTGAGGGGAGCCCAGTATTTTTCCAAGTTTGATTTAAGGTCGGGATATCACTAATTGAGAATTAAAGAATGTGATGTAAAAAAGACAGCATTCAGAACCAAATACTGGCACTATGAGTTCATAGTGATATCCTTCAGTTTGACTAATGCCCCCACGACTTTCGTGGATATGATGCATAGAATATTTAGGCCTTATTTGGATCAGTTCGTGGTGATCTTTGTTGATGACATCCTAATCTATTCCAAGTCAAAAGAAGAAAATGAAAAACACTTGAGTATAGCACTAAAGACACTCTTGGAGCATAAGCTGTATGCCAAATTCAACAAGTGTGACTTTTAGAAGGATGAAGTTAAATTCTTGGAAAATGTAGTGTCCAATTCAGGAATTTTAGTTAATCCTTCAAACGTAGATTTAGTATTGAGTTGGGAAAGAGCTAAGAATGCGGCTGAGATTCGAAGCTGCTTGGGATTAGTAGGATATTACCGAAGGTTCATTGAAGGATTCTCTAAGATTTCTGCACCTTTGACCAATTTGACGAAGAAAGATGACAAGTTCAGTTGGGATGACAAATGCGAGCCTGCTTTTAAGGAACTAAAGAAGAAGTTAACTTCAGCCACTGTGCTAGTGATTTTAGTCGGTGGGAAGAAGTTATCAGTTTATATGGATGCCTCATTAATGGGATGCAAGAAGTACAAGTGGTAGCTTATGCATCTGGGCAACTCAAGGTTCATGAGAGCAATTACCCTACTCATGACTTGGAGTTAACTGCTGTGGTATTTGCATTGAGATTGTGAAAACACTACCTGTAAGGAGAAAATTTCGAACTCTTCACTGATCATAAGAGTTTGAAGTAGCTATTTACTTAGAAGGAGCTGAATATGAGGCAATAGAGATGGATGGAGTTAGTGCATGACTATGTGATTACACTTTAGTATCATCCGGGAAAAGCAAATGTAGTCATTGATGCCTTGAGCAGGAAGCCTCGAAATACATTAGCCTATTTGATGAGACAAGAGCATAGTTTAGTGGAAGCTTTCAGTGTCTTGAACATTAGGTCTGATGGGAAGAAAGGTGATGAGCTACTATTCAGTTTAGTGGCTAGGCTTTCCTTGTTGGACAGAATTTTAGAAGGACATTAATCAGATCAAGATTTACATATTGGCAGCAGATGAGACGAAGCTTGACTGGTTAGTATAGACTGATGGGGTGATCAGATTCAGGGGTAGACTTTGTGTCCCCAGGGATGATTCTATTCCGAATGAGATTTTAGAGGAGGCTCACAAGTCTCGATATTCTATTCATCTGGGAGATACTAAGATGTACCGTGATTGAAGGAAAGTGTACTGGTGGTCGGGGATGAAGAAAGATATAGTTCAATTTGTAGCACAGTGCCCTACTTGTCAGCGAGTCAAGGCAGAACATATGAGAACAGTCGGTTTACTTCATCCATTGCCTATCTCAGAATGGATGTGGGGGATTATAACCATGGACTTCATTGTGGGGTTGCCTAAATCCAAGACTGGGAATGATTCGATATGGGTAATTGTGTATAGGTTGGCCAAGTCGGCTCACTTTTTACTGGTACGAGTTGCAGTATCTAGAGATGGCTTGGCACAGCTATACATTCAGGAGATAGTAAAATTACATGGGGTACCAGCAAGTATAGTCTCTGACTGAGATACGAGGTTCACATCTGAATTCTGGGTGAGTCTACAAAAGGCCTTGGGCAAACAACTATATTTCAGTACCGCCTTCCACCCACAGACAGATGGATAGACAGAAAGGGTTAATTAAATACTTGAGGACATTCTTAGAGCCCGTGTGCTAGATTTTAAGGGAAGTTTGAGTGATCGTCTCCCTTTGGCTGAATTCTCGTATAAAAACAGTTATCAATCAAGAATTGGCATGGCTCCATTTGAGTCACTTTACGGGAGGCCATGTAGATCGCCTGTTTGTTGGACAGACGTGGGAGAGAGTAGTGTTCTCGGGCCTAAGATTATCCAAGAAACTACAGAGAAGGTGAAAATCATCCGAGAACAACTATTAGCAAATCAGAGTCGTTAGAAAATCTACACAGATCATAGGAGACGGGAGCTAGAGTTCGATATTGGTGATCATGTGTTTCTGAAGGTTTCACCAATGAAAGGTGTCATGAGGTTTGGAAAGAAAGGGAAGCTTGCACCTCGCTATATTGGGCCATTCGAGATATTAGAATGCCTGGGGTAGTGTTTCTTATTGTCACAACCCAAACCAGAAATCCCAAATTTTGAGATCTTCAGGTCAAATTCGTAACTCTAACCCCATATCTTTATGGGAGTGGTAAAACAGTACTCAAAACATAAGCGGGAGAAATTAACTATTCTAGTAAGATATAAGTAACTGAAATAAATAAACTAATCTATTACAAGATTATTAAAAGAGAGACTAATTATAATACAACTATACAACTAAATCAGGTTATCTATACCCATTCCCAGGCTTTCTGTTCGTGATCAAGCTCCAAAACCTGAAATATATAAATCAACAAACATAAGCTGGAAGCCGAAATGAGTAATCCTTCAATGCAAGGTATTTGCTCATACCCCAACATTATGAGGAAACAAATAATATATAACTGATGTGATAATGATAGCATATGTGCATAGTGAAGATAAGGAAAGTATTATAAACCAATCAATGTATTGTTCTCTCTCAACCTCACTAGGTATTCAATCCAGCGTCCACATCATAATATCTGCATGCCTAATTCTATATGGAAATTAGGCCAAGTGTTTCATACACGAGGCTCTCACACTAATATTAACAAAGACGTGCAAATGCAAATGAAGTAGAAACGCTGTATAGCAATGTGAAATATAGTAAGTTCCCACGTGATCTCAATCTCTATCCGGGGTGTCCCAGCAACCTGAATTCGCCCCAGGATGTTCTAGCAACCTGAAATCATCTCCCGTCGTAACGGTCTAAAGGATATGACTGTTCTATGTGTACAACATAGTTTTATGGGCTTTCAACCAAGGAGTCACAATCGTCCCACCTTATTTTTGATCACGGGCCAATGGCCAAGACTTACACCCACGTGCGGATCCCTAAGGGAATCATACTTATTCACAATCCAACAGAAAGGTATTATGGTCTCACTGTCTCCCAAGCTTACACCAACGTGCGGATCCTTGGGTAACCATCATCCCTTAAGTTTGTGGAGGCATACCCTATTTGGGTTTCTCTCTCAGCTTGGGCATAATAAAAAGGGTCCTCTCATAGGACAATAATAGTTAACAAGTCAATTATCTCATGTTTTGGTCTAAACCCAAGGGTATCACATGGGGTATTAGACTAGGCTATGACAACCGGAAGTCCATATGCAACTCATTATATTCAGGTCCATTCATTAATGCAACACCACAATGCATCATAGACATATATTCAATTTAACAATCACATGGGCACAATCCCATGGCCACATATCACAAGGCATAATAGTGCTCGACAATGCATACTAAGCATAAATATGATTATCTAGCATAAACGATATAATGAATTCAAGACAGGCAGGGTACGAGCAGCTAACCTAGAGTAGCACACCCATGATGCAAGTCTAAGGGAAAAGGTTAACAAGCAACACAAATACATACACACATTTAGGAATATCATCATCCTCTAAGTATAAGCACTTATCTAATCATAAGGGAAAAGCAATATAGTTCAGGAGTAGCAGGATGAGTGCACCAATTATTAGGCAAAACACATAACAACAGATCAAGGTGATGACAACAAGTAAATGATACTAAACACCCGTATATATGTTTCGACCATCAAATGATAACATATAAAGTCAAGGTCTGTACCTAGACATGTACAAACAGGGAAAGATCCAATGGAGGAGTTTGGGGCTGTTTACATGAGTTTCATGAGAAACTCATACTGCTAGGCTAGACCTTAGGTATGATAGGTCACATTGGTTGGGCAAGTCCACGAACTCCAAAAGTGTGTTAGAACACTAGGATAAGGGTATCACAGATGTCCAAGGTCAAAACCAAACAGAGGGTATGTATTGGGTCACGGCGAGGTGCTTGGAGAACCGAGATGGGTTCGGCGAGGTCGTCGGTGCGCCGAAATGGTCTCGGCGACCCTTCCAGAACCTAGAAGTGGATCTCTGAGACTCGGTGGGCTCTTCGGCGAGCTGAGGAGGTCGCCAAATTGTCTTGGTGGTCTCTTCGGCGAACTGAGGAGGTTGCCGAAGCTCGAGCCAGGTATTTCAGTGTGCCAAGAGTGTTTCGGCGGGGTCTTCGGCGAGCTGAGGAGGTCGTCAAAGTGTCTCGGCGGGGTAGTTCGACGAACTGAGGAGGTCGTCGAAACTCAGGTTCAGGCGAATCTGAGGTGGTGTCTGGGTGGGATTTTACCCAAAGTTCACAAATCATCTAAGGGGACTTTGAATTGGGTTTCTAGGTCAAGGGGATCTGTCTACACCAGGGATTACTGACTTCTCCCTAAATCCAAACCCTAGAAACCTAAATCCAATGGGTCGGGTCGTGTAAGTGATCTACAAGGAATGGGTCCTCAATATCATGGGATTTGATCCCTAAATCATGAAATCAAACAACCAAACTCATGGGGGAAGGAAGAACACACTCAAACATGATCTTCCCCCATGATCACAACACTGGAACATAAATAAATACACAAGAATTGAAGGGATACTCAACTTGGGGGGTGCCGGGTCGCATCCGGAGTTGCTCCACCATGTTGGTTCGCTTCCGAGGTTGATGCACTTGCATCCGGGAGTTTGAGGTCTTCCTCCTTCTCCAAAAGCTCCAATATGACTGGGGAGATATGAGAGAAAATGATGGTTTCTTAAGGCTAAGTGTTATATTTATAGGCCAAGGGCAAACTTGTAAATTTAACTAGCCAGAAGGGCAAAACCGGGTTTCAAGCTCTATAATTTCCAACTAACTGCCTAATTAATTTCTGATTGTGTGGTTATGTTTAGGGGTCTCAAATGAATCTTCTAAACTGTCTAAACCAACTATTACCTTGCTAATTTATTTTATTTCCTATTTATCAGCTAAGTTCAGTTATCTGACTCGTATTACTTCCTAATTAACCTGATCAGTTTTAGGTGACTTAAGGGTTTCTAATTATGTTTTATATGATTAAGGATCTTATGAGTTCTAATCCTAATTAATTAATGAGATTGAATTACTAATTTATCAAATTACTATTTTACCCTTAAGGTTTCAAGTTATAGTTTTAGGATTTATTCAAGCTGTTACAGAGGGAGAGAGAGAAATGCCTCTTTAGGGAATGATATTTTCCCACATCCCGAAAATACAGATATCATGCATATATATGTAAAATGAAAAGACGGCATGATGTTTATCCTATTTTGGGGAATCAAGTGTCTCTTTGAATGTTGCCACCTCAGGGTTTGAAATATATTTCGGCGACTTGAATTTTCAAATCCCATTCTTCCACAAAGAGTTTGGCGGCTTCAACCCGAATCTTAAGATGAGAGATACTGACGGACAAAGCATTCCATTTCGGCGCCACACGATCATAGTAGTGAAGGCGTTGTCTACGACCATAATCCAGGTTGCGGAGATGGATTGGCGAAGTCATCTCATCCATCTTCATTTCTATGCTTGTTATCTCTTTAAGGGCTCGTTTGGTTCAACTTTTGAAAAGTAACTTTTCAAAAGTTAAAAAGTAACTGCTGAGAAGTAGATTTTATTATCTACTTTTCTGCTTTTATAATCAAAAAGTATGCTTGGTAATACGAAGTTAAAAGCTACTTATTTTTAAGAAAGTAGAATGTCCTTAAACCTTAGCTTTGGGACACAATGGTTACTACCTCCATCCACCTACGATTTAATAGGTCTTAATAAATGATCCATTCAAAGGCATAGCACCATACCACCATGAAAATTATTGGTCTCAAGATTAGCTACTTCATTCTATTCATCTTAGACATGAACTTGGTTGTGGTCCCGTTGAATTGGTTTAAGCTCAGAACAAGATAAACAAACTGCTAATATTTGACATTGAAGCTGAGATCGACCCAAATAAATAATTCAAAGCAAACAAATTCGATAGTGATTCTATCAATGTTGTTGGACGCCCGGTGGACTATCCATGGTACTTTTACATGAGCTCTTTAGTTTTTCACACTAGAAGAACTGATTTGACGAAATGGAAGAGGCTAGGAGTAGAGCTTGCAATGGGTCAGGTTTGGGCGCGTCATAAATAGTTGGGTTGGGTTCAACCCGTTTACTAGCGGATTGGAAAATCATGGAACTGAAGCCAATCCGTCAATAAACGGGTTGAACCCGCCTAACCCGTTTATTTTTTTATTTAATTATATTTCTCAATTTTAATTTTAAATTAGGGTGAAATATTACATCATTTAATATATTAAATTTTAATAAACATTTTAAAATTATTTAATAACATGATTCTTTTTCAAAAAAATTAAAAAGTGATATTTTTAACTTATGAATAAGTTTTAAAATAGCTATAAATAATAAATAATTATAAATCATAAAAGACTACTTAAACAAGTACCCAACAGGATGGCGGGTTGGGTTCGGGTTGACCCGTTTATAGATGGATTGGAAAAACCTAAACCCAAACCCAACCCAAATAATACAAGGGTCAAGGTTCGGGGGGGTTGGCCGATCGGTTCGAAAATTGCCAGCTCTAGCTAGGAGGCTTGAAAATGGCAGGGGGTCAAAGAGAGAAAAAAAAGAAAATGACTTTTCAACTTTTGATAAGTTATTTTTTTAACTTCTCATAAAAAGTTAAAATTTGACTTTTGACTTTTGACTTTTAGAAAGCTACTTTTTATTTTATGTTTCCATACTAACTTTTCTTCATTTTTTGACTTTGAAAAGTTAAAAAGTAACTTCTAAAAGCTCAACCAAACAGGCCCTAAGTAAATGAGAAGCACCTACGACGACTGGATCCAACTCAGAAAGGCGTACAACTTCCTTAAGATAGGCAAACTCTTCGTTACCCTCAAAGCGTAGAGGGTAAAACCAGTAACACACCAAGTATATGGCGTCTTTTAGCCACAAGTAGTCTTTAAAAACACCATAGTTACCATGACCATCAAAATGGCGAAATAAATGGGTTAAATGGTTGACACGATAATGACGGTCGAGAAATGCTACTTCGGTCAGAATGGTGATACACTCCGTCCACTTGCAGCGGTGTCTACCAACATGTTTAGGGTAAGGAAAAACTTCGAAAAACTTAGAATATATAGTGAAATGAATCAACTCTTTTATGTTAGAAGATCGGGCACTGTTCTCCCAACGGGTATTAAGGCGAGAAATTGAAAGGTGCCCTTGGTGGTACAACTCATATAGTCTTTCACGGACCAAGCACCTCTATTCCTCACGAGTTGGGGGTGTCCCATGCTTCCAACAGTTGATAAAGTCTGAGAGGGAGGCTTTGAGGAATCAAATGAGCTGATCCAAGAACGAGAAGACACCAAGTTGACGAGCAATAGGCCAGGGAGAATCCAGACTGCGAGAGACAAACAGAGGAACTAAGGACTGAGAATCACTGACTGTGGAGACAGTGACATCCATGAACATAGTAGTATCAGTGGTAACATTGACTTGTTTGTTTTCTTGGACAAGTTCCATTTCGAAGAGGATTACACTTAGCATAGAAGCCAATTATTTCTGTTGAAGGGAGAAGGAAAGAAGAAGAAGAATTGCTCCACACAGAAGGCAATAAGTGTTAAGGTGCGAGGCACATTTATATGTATAAAAAGAAGCTAAAATGATACTAGCAAGCAAAAGCTAAGCATTAAATGAGGCAAGATAGTTGAAGTGTCAGTCCACATAGGGAATAGAGAAATTTTATATATTAAATTAAAGATGGCGAGGTTACATGAGCAACAAAGAAAAAAAGAAGGGGGGATAAAAAGAGAGAGAGAGAGGAACAGACTACATGATGATCGAAAATAAATAGCCACATCCAGTGGCAGAAGTACAAGCCTTGAAAGGAGAGACAATATGCAAACAAGAATGATGATTCCTAGCTTAGATAAGACTTGCGCCAAGCAAGCCATCGCCAAAACTCGCGTCAAGCTCCGTCTTCAAAGAATAAGGCTCCTCTGAAGAATTTTTCCCCGCCTCTAATATAGCAGATCGATGACTATGCATCTCCCTAATTGTTTCTCACAGACTACAAGGTCTTCACGAAGTTGGGCAACTTGAGAAGTCAAGGACTTGTATTGGCTCCGAAGATGTGAAAGCTGAGTAGACTTTTCGGTGACCGCCTTCTCATAAGATTCGAGTTGGGGTGAAGGAGATGATTGTTGACTCTTTAGCTTCTTATAAAGACGAAACTTTTGCACAATGTTTTCAATCCGGCTGAAGTGGTCACGCAACCAACTCACCTCTATGCCCACCTTGGCGGCACCCTCAATAGAAGAAGATAGGGAGTTCCGTACCGAAGGAGTAAATTCGGAGAATGAAAGGCGCTGGAATTCACGGACTGTAGTGCACAAGCAAGAAATAGCAAAGGTCCTCCACAATTGACCAGGGACGTTGAAATCTTTCAACACTTCTCTGTGCTTCTCCTTGATGGCTCTGAAGAGATCAACAAACTCTGAAGACACAATCTCGCCGGCAACTTTAACATTGCTCGAGGAGGGAAGTCATGCTTGACTTTGAGAATCCCCTCCTCAAAGAATGTTAGTGATTTTGGGATAGGCTGGGTTTGACAGGTTCTGCGAGACCTCTTCATCTCGAGCAACAACATTGTCAGGGATATCTCCACCAGCTGCTATGGGTGGATCGTTAATGGGACCGCCGCCGGACTCGCCAACACCCTCGCCAGTAGGAAGAGTTCACCGATCAACTGGTGGATGCTCCCCTGGGGGCGGAATTGATGGTATACCTCTTTAAGGAGAAACAACCGACATGGCCGCACCAGCGAAAGCATTAAGAGGGGGTGTTGGAGGCGCCAGCGAGCTAGTCATGGATGGATTCCCTTGTGATTGTGACTTGCCATGGCCAACAGCTCCATTGCTGGTAGAAAGCGAAAGTGGAGGGATAAATAAACGAAAGGATAAATACAATCAGATAGCAAAAACATGTGAATAACATAAGGACAAAAGGGGAATACCTCTTGGTTCAATGGCAGAGGAGCGACAAGAAGTTGGAACTTTCGCTTCGCATCCAAAATGGGAGGGGTCAAGCGAGCACCCGATAGACTTGAATCCTTGGTAGCATGACCGGAAAAAGGAGTAAAGTGCAGACCACGGTTTGAAGTGGCAGTATTATTTTCGTTGTCCAAAGAGATAGGAGTCGAGAGGATTTTCCTGGCATGTTCTCAATTGGGGGATCAAGAGGAGAGGAGCGCAGAGGATCAGCTAAACTGACTGCTTCCTGGGAACGCTTGCGCACAGGCTGTTGAATGGGTAAAGAATTACCACCCACCGGATCTGACTAGGAGCCTTTGGGACTGGGAGACTCCCAATTGAAGGAAGATCAACTAAATAAGAAGGGGTGCGAGCCCTTGTAGATAGAAGAGAAGCAGAATTTGGACCCCTCATTTGAAAGTTTCCAGAAAAGATTCCCCTGCCAGGTGTTGAAGGAACCGATAAGGGGACACCACACTAATATTACCAAGGGAAGGTCTTAATGGCGCTTGGGACTTGTCGCGGAATGCTTTAGGAATGGAAGATATGGCAGCTTGAGAGGAATTCAGCATAATTTGGGCCCCCCTTGCCAGAGCAGTCTGAGAGTCTCCTGCTGAGGACCCGTCATTTGATTGATCCTCAATATCAAATTCGACGGATATTTCAATGCCTTGTTGGGCATGCTAGCAGTCATGACGGAAGGACTCGACCAGACAAAAGATTAAAGGAAGATTTCAATGTACATGAGGTTAGGTAAGAGAAATAACTAACAAGAGCAAAGGAAAGCGCAGTGACATACTCTGCCACTTTGACGCCTAGTGGATGATGTGACATGGGAAACTCGTCGCCTAGAGGCAGAATCGGTGTCCTTATGTACATTTTTCGAAGGAAGTTTCAAGCGCTGATCTTTAGTAGGAATATCGGGAGGCGCTAGTACGAGTGGATTGCCCCAAACAAAAAATTGATAAGTACTTATAACCTTTTTCCAAAACTTGACCATCCCCATGGAACATGTTCCTTGGCGACTAGGACCAGGATACAGAATCACAGAGAACATTGGCTTAATATACTTACTAAACTCCTTGAACATATAAGAATGACTAGCAATGAGAGAACTGAGCTGACCAGGGGAATAGCAAGAAGTCTGATTCAACCCGAACTGTCGCATGAAGCGATGAAGATTATAAATGGTATAGAACATGGAGTCATTCTTGAAGCCGAGGAGACAGCCTTGAGTGATGGCGGCTGCATAATTATAATGGTGGATACCCAAGTCTTGAGACTTGTCTAGAGAGAACTCGTCCATACTCATTAGAATCAAAATTGTCACGGTAGACAGGATGAGCTATGCCGGCAGGAAGATGTGCGTAAGGGCGGAAAATGAATTTCAAAGCATTGTTGAGTAAGATGGTGGTGTGAGCTCCGTTAATGGGTTTTACCCCATGCCAATGCCAATAATGAGGATTCTTGACTTGTACCAGCTCAATATCATTAACTATGGTGGAACCTTCGAGTTGAGAGATTGTCCGACTTTCAAAGGCGTTAAACTCCATTGACGTGGCATATTCTAAAAGCCTTCCGTAAAGCCACATCTGCAAGAAGGGGGAATGCACCAAAGTTTCTATATCGAAGCGGTTGTGAGAATGCATTAGCTGCTCATAAAAGAAGTCTAATTCTTTGTATAAACTTCTTAGAAATATTGATGCCAAAGGAAAATTTACACCTGACGCCATCTTTATCACCATGTGAAAATGTTTGGTCAACATTTTTCTTTGGGGTAGCCTTCAAACAGAAAGTGGGAGATGAGTAAGAAAATAAAGGCGGCTAGGTGACATGGACTGTTGTAGCCTGCACCCAACAATTCCTTGGGAACTATGTTGATCTTGCTTCTATCGACCACTTCCCTTTCCTTCCATAAGTAATGTATCCAGCAAGAAAAGTTGGCACGATGACACGCGAGTGTTTCCGCAAAGGCTCTCTCCTGTTTGGTACAATCCAATATAGCGCGGGATAACCCCTGAAGAAGGAGATGCACTTCATTCTTCAATGAAATTTGAAGAGGATCTGCTTCACCGAAGATCCGTAGCCCCATCAAGACATTATATCGTTTAGACCGGGCAACACCTCTCCCTATGAGGTTACAAGCGGATGAATTGAGTTGTTCAAACGATAGAGCAAGGGAATGAATGCATTTTTGTGAATAGGAACGGCGAAAGATTTAATGTTATAAATAGTATAAAGTATACCGGCTCTTCTCAGAATGTCTACGTTGGTGGCGCTAGACAAGACTTTTGCAATCCAATCAGCCTAGCCGGTTATTTCTTTTGAATGAGCACAAAACTCTCTCCACTAACAGCCGTGGTATGTCCTGGGGAGCGGGAATCCGATCAGCCATGAAATCTTGGGTACCCTAACCGATTATCCACCTACGGGAAGGGATAGTGAGTTAGGAAGCCTTACCTATGGCCTGTTCCCAAAATCCATCTTGCGATGAGGGAAAAATCTCAAAAGGGCCTTGTTGTCTCTATTGGAAGGACCGGCAACGTCACTATTAGGGTTCTTTGGCATGGAGAAAACAAGGGTGAAAGAGAATACTTTTCACAGTTTAGTGAAAGTAAAAGGAAGGAAGGCTAGATTAAAAAATTGCAGTGAAAAGCTTAAGACGGAAACAGACAAGATGAAGTGGTAAAAAGGGGACTACATATATAAAGGTAAGAGGATTGTGCCACCAAGAGGAGGCGAGGTTTCAAATCCCTTGAAAAATGGTAAATTACCATTTGAAAAAGAAAAGGCAAGCAATCCTTATAGGAGTAAGTCTCTTGCTGGTTCAAGTGTCGAAGCGCCAAGGACTGGGGGGCTAATGTATAAGGGTGTATTCATGATGAACACGTGACATGATCTAAGGAGATCTCATGATAAGGAGTGGCGCTTTGCAAAGGACACATGCGTCCTTTCCTCTGTAAGGTCATAAGGAATACGATGCACATTTGCAAACAGGCCTTGTATTTGTTTCCAAAAAGCAATGGAGGCCCAAGGGTTGGGCCATGTAGGGGATCAAAGAGGCTTGTGGTTTGGTGGGCATGGACAGGGAGTCCGCTCCTTTCTTGTCTAATCATATACGCCATGAAGCCGTCCGACTTCATGGAAATCAATTATGACAGGAAATGGCTAATGGGCACAATATGGAGGATCAGATATACAGGTTGCACCGCAAACATTAGGGGATGGCGGTCTAACCAATGATTGGTTTGGGAAGCTTGTACCACCTATAAATAGGGGTCACCTTGCCCATTTTGAGGGATCAATTCTATGGCACATCCTCCCATATCCTCCTATCGTCCCCGTCATTCCTCATCACCATAGACCTCTATCCCCTCCTCAGACATCTTCGAATCCTCCGACATTCGTAAGATTCGAACCTCTGGTTTGAACATTACAATTCACCCATACATGGATAACAAAGAGGCAACCGGTTCTAAATTCCCAGTCAAACCAGGGTCATCTAAAATCCAATCTCCAATTGATATCACCTTCTTGATTTAGCATCTAATTGCTAATCCAGGCACGTCTATCCATCACTATCAATGCCAATTCCAGAAATAGCACGATCACTATACCATGTATCCTCCCAAATTCTCACCCCCACTATGAAAAGAATGACTTATGAATATGTATAAAACATTAGAAATGGCTTTCTGAAGGGCCAATTCATAGGAAATTCCTAGATGGGATAAGGTCGGCCAAAGAACTTCTAATAAAGGTCAACTTACTTGCTTTAGAAAGTCTACTCTTCTAATTACCCAACGTCTTTTCCATCCGCTCAATAGTAACGTCCCAAAAAGTAGCTTTGTAACCAGGGCCTAACAAAATACCTAAATACTTTGTCAAAAAACTACCCATCATGCAACCCATAGTAATATGAAGTTCTTCTAGGTTCACTTCATCCCCTACCCCAAAATCTCACTCCTATTTAATTTTCCGGCTAGTGACTACCTCAAAGCAACAAAGAATGAATCTGAGAATTCTCAATTGCAATATCATTAGCAATAGCTTGTACATTTTTTGGCAATATCAAAGTATCGTTGATACATTCCTCAATATTTCCCTTTCTTTTATAAATTACTAATATATGCAATGTAACATAAATTTTTTCTTTTAAATCTAACACTTGAAGTTTTAGCTTTTAAATGTAATACATTAAATTAATTGTTTCTTGGTGTTAATTTGTGACTCCAAATTTGCAAATGCTACACTTGTATTTTTAAATTTCAAAATTTCCCTTTTAATTTAGAAGCAGAAGGCAAAATCTGGAGTCCGAGGCTTAGAACCCATTAAGGTTGTTGGTCACCTATTTTGGACCAGCATCTTGCTCTTGAAAAGGATCAGGACCAACAATATGATGAATCCACTGAAAGATCAAGTATGTCAAACACCTGCTTGATTAAATAGTTTTAGCCATCCATTTCCCTATTTTCTTTTGGGTGGTGAAAAACTTCTATAAATGTGCTAAAAGAAATCTTGCTAAATCAGACAGTTAAAAGGCTTCTTTTTCACTGATTTTTGTAAGGAAAATTTATTATATGAGACTCTTTTATTAAGCATCCATTAACGTACCACGTGTTACGGGTTCTTAGCCCTAGATCCTAGAAGTTCGAGAGAGAGCTTAGCACCCTTTTATTTGTTTGAGTCCGGATTGACTGGTGAAATTCCTCATAGTTAGGAGCCTGTGATACACGGATTTCACATGTTGCATGTGATTTGGCAATCCCCATATTGAACACTTGTACTTTCATTTGATCTCACTTCATATACAAACTTTTGGCCCAAAACCATTTTCCACATGGCGAAAAGGCATCCCCTAAATCTAATATCTTTCTTGTTGAGAACTCGAACATATTAAAACAAATAAACAGCCACTATTATACATGAAAAATCCTATACAAATGTGTTAATGGGGCCTGAATGGATGAAATTATTGTCTACATGGCCCATCTTGAGGGTCCCACATCAGCTATTTTGTTTGGATTGGACACTTTATAAGACTAAGTGGATAAGAAAGCATGTTGATAAGCGCTTTTTTAGGTCGTTGGATTTACGCTATCAAAATCCTCTCCGATTAACTATACTAGCAAGTATAGAGGAGTAGGGTATCGAATCCACAAGGATTGGGGGTATGCTTATATTAAGTTCTCTAGAAAGATTTTATTTTTAAAGGAAAAGAAAAGAGGAAGAGATTTAAAATTGTTTTTAGACGTTTTTGTAAGTCTAATCTAGAAAAGCATGTAAAGAAGTGATTAAATAATAAGGCGGTATAACCGACCATTAATACTT
>JAUPMG010259193.1:5916-20766 GCA_031762675.1 Pachysandra terminalis
ATTCACATGATATGATTGCATCTGTTTTCTACGATGACAAATAACAAATAAATTATTAGAATCATACCGATATCAAGCTGACCTTTTTATCCGATACACGCAGTACAAAAACATTCTTCCCTTCAAGAAATTATAAGTCACAAACAAGGGACTAATTAACTACATTTCAAATTTTCAATTACTGATTCTGTTTATTACACAACAAGAGATGAAGAACTCAAGGAGAGCTCCAAATCATAAATATCAAACATGTCCTCTCATTAATCTAACCTGCAGTACTATGAAAAACAATGAAAAGAGAACCACAAAACACAAACCCCATGATGAGAAGCTGCAGATACAGATTAAAACACACATTGGTTGCGTTTGCCCCAGCTTATATAAGTGCTTATTTCAGCTTATAGATTATTAAAGTACTTTTTAAAATTAGAAGTGTGTGATAACACCTAATGAGTAAGTGCTTACCCATAAAAAGTAGAGGAAGGCTACCCTTAAGGAGAAGCTGTTGAGAAGAGCTTCTCTTATCACTTATGCAGGAAGCTATTTCTAAACTTTAGTAATATTTTCATAATACCTAATGCTTAATCTTTCATAAATACTTAAATAAATACTATTTTTAAACTTTAATAATATTTTTATAATACTATTTTACCCTTAAACTTTCATAAGCACTTAAATAAATGTATTCACCAAACGCTATTATCTTCAAATAAGCTGTTGCTTGTGGATAAGTGCTCCCATTGAGCCACTTATCCATTGAGTGCTTATCCAAAAGCACATGCCGTGCCAAGCGCAGCCATTATCTTCCTTACATTACAAGAGTCTTCTCTTGCTCTGAACAGTGTTTGAAGCCCAGAGAGCAGCACCATATATCACCACATTGGCGTTGGTTTGGACGATCAGATGGTAATTGTTCGGACCTCGAGCAGTATTACTTGTCCACACAATGTCATTGCCGGAGAAGATGACGAGGTTCCCATTGTTTTGTAGGGTAACCCTACACGACCCGCCTCTACCGTTGATGCCAGAGGCCCATAGCGCACGTTTTGGATCATACAACACTAGGTTACAGTCTGTTTGCATTATAAACCTGTAAGGTCCGTTTTCGTGGAATTCGTTGGTGTTAAGGCTCTCCCCATTGAAGAGCATGTCCTCTGCAATTGCACCATTGAAGAGTAATATAGAGAAAACTACAAGACATGATATGAAGTTAATGAGCTGTGCCATTGCACTCTCTTTCGAGAAGAAGAAGAGCAGGATAAAGTAGTAGTAGTAGAAGAGTAGGGAGAAGAGTAATGGATTGAGTTGAATAGAGATGATTGTAAGCTTCTTATATATAATGATTTGAGGCTGGAGATATTGGAGTTTTATTAATATAATGGTCCAATTCATGAAGAAGGAAGAAAAGTCGTTGATCGACTGTTTTGACTTTAGTCCATCAACTTTAAGCCCACTTGTTCCATTAAAGAACGAGGTTAATGTATGAGAAGTTGATTGAAGATATCAAAAAAGAACTAAATTCCCAAGTAAGCTCAAAACTATTATTAATCGGCTAACCATTTATATAATCAAATCCATTATACAACTCCAAACGGATTCATACATTACCAAACCCTTAAAATTTGATGGTAGAAAAGAGTAAGAGATGTGAGACCACCAAAATTATCTCCTATCTAATCAATCTCCACTCATGATAAGACCTTGTTAAGACTTATGTCTGATTCTCATCCTGTGAAACCAAGTGAAATAGAGACTGAAAATTCTGCATACTCCAAATGGTTGCAGTCTATTTATATTAGCTGTGATTGATTATAGAGAATATTTCAAGATTGTACAAATATCCAGAAAATAAATCAGATATTTCAAGATTGTACAATATACATAATACAATTCAGAAGGAAAATATACCAAGTACAACTCAATCAAATATTTCTTAACAATTAGATATTTCTTAACTTGATTTGACAGGATGAGATTCGGGCATAAACTTGGCAAGTTCTTCTCTTGAGTGATTGTAGTCTTACAACCTCCTTCAAACTGAACACTGGTAAGATGTGAAGTTTTCCACGAAGACTAATTAAGAACCGAGAGGATGAGAGTTCTTTCGTGAATGTGTCCATAAGCTGGTCGTCAACTTTAATGAACTTGACACTAAGTTGGCCACGGGTAGCTTTCTCTCGAACAAAATAGTAGTCAACCTCAATGTGCTTTGTACGAGCATGATGAATAGAAATGACAAAAAGATATGTAGCAGAGATAGCTATGACCTACCCCAGGTTGGGTGGATACTAGGTCGATCGGGTTGATTGGAATCCCCATCATCCATTGAGTTATGGTATGACTGGTCACTTATGAGTTTGTCTAATTAATGTCAAAAATATATAGGCCCAAAAATAAGAGTTAAATATGGTCTAACCAGGATAGGTAGGGAGGTTTAGTTAAGAGAGTGGGAACGTATTAGGTACCACTCTGCTCTGGTTCATCCGAGTTACCTGGTTTAACATTATTTGGTCAAATTCAGTAAAATCCTAAAGTAATAAAAAGAACATATAAAAATTCTAGAAAGTCCTAAAAATCCTAAAAAAAAATCTTTAACGACTTAGGAGTGCATCGATAAAATATGGGTTGTCGATCAATAAATACCAAGACCTATATACACATTAGAATATAGATACATCTAAAATAAATATATAAAAAAAATTCCTACTTACCCTGGGATCTAAGGATCTCTACCTAACCTAGTTCTAAATGATATTATAAATAATAGTTCCAAAGCTGACCTAGATCTAAAATAAAAAATATTAAAAACCTAATCTCAAAAATAATAAAAATATGAAATGTAAATCTAAGAAAAATATAAATACATAAAAACTAAAATAACCCAAATTTTAATATTCCTACAAATCTAATAAACCTATCAATAGACTAAGTTCCTAAAATAACTTAAAAATCCTAAAACATAATCGAAAAATTTTAAACTCCCTAAATTCCTAATTATAAAAAAAAAATCTGAAAAAGCCTAAAAGGGTCTAAACACCGGGTCCTAACAAAGATCAGCATGAATCAACTGAGAAAGATTCCTCAATTTAGCATAATATTAATCATGCAAACCAGAAAAATAAATAACTAAATTCCATCAAACATTAGTTTATCAAACAAGAAAAATCAATCCATCATATTCAAGCATGAATTGAAATTAAAAGAAGAAGAAATCATTAATGTAATGATAATACATATAGAAGCTCTTAATCTCCGATCGATGAGTTGCTGGAATCACTTGAGCTTGGCAAGGCCGATTTGGAGATTGTAGCAATAATCCAATGACGAGAAAAAAGGGGTTTTGGGTTTTCTAGTTTGGGTTTTCGACTGAGAGTTTCGATAGAGTTTTTTGCAAGGGTTTTCTGATGTGATTTAGAAGGGTTCTAATGGAGTTTGGTTGATCTGGTTTGTATGCATTTTTTTTTTATCACCTTTAGGGGTTACTTGATCTACAAATTTGTTCATGTTGTTATGTGGAGACTGATGCTACTTGGGGGTATAGGGATATATACCCAACCTTTTCTATAATGAGATTTGTCAATGATATTCCGAGCCCTATGAGGTTGTGGGGGTATAGGGATATACTCAACCCTTTGGGGATATGGGTTATAGGGGGTATAATAGTAGTTTCACTTCTATTATGTTTAGCCCTAATTATAGGGTATTTATTCATACTTTTGGGTTTTGGGATTTCTTATTGTAACACATTATTATGAGATTTGGAGAATAGTAGAACAGGGTGCGCATCCGTGGATGTAGGCACTATTTGTCAAACTATGTAAATTTGTGTCTTTGTGTGCTTGATTTCTTCTTCATCATTTTTCTCTTTCTTTCTTAACAATTGGTATCAGAGCTATTGGTTGAGTAGGAGCAATGGTGA
Source organism: Pachysandra terminalis (assembly GCA_031762675.1). Taxonomy (NCBI): domain Eukaryota; kingdom Viridiplantae; phylum Streptophyta; class Magnoliopsida; order Buxales; family Buxaceae; genus Pachysandra; species Pachysandra terminalis. Next base: position 9,836 of record JAUPMG010259193.1, read on the forward strand.
AAGAAGAAAATATGAGAGTCAAAGAGTTTATTGGTTCAAACTTTGGATTCTGGAAGATGCAAATCGATGATGTTCTATATCAGAAGGATCTTTTTCCTCCTCTAGGAGGACTACCAAAGAAGCCTAAGAACATGCCAGTTGACGATTGGGAGATTTTGGACAGGAAGGCCTTGGGTACAATTTAGACAATCCCTTTTGCCCTCAATGGCTTTTAATATCTCTAAGGAGAAAATAGCAGCATATTTAATGGTGGCCCTATCAAAGATGTACGAAAAACCATCTGCATCGAACAAGGTTTTTTTGATGAAAAGATTGTTCAATATGAAGATGTCGAACAGTGGAAGTGTGGATGAGTACTTAAACAAGGTCAACACTATCACGAATCAGTTAGAATCGTTCGGAACTATTTTTTAGGATGAAATCAGGGATTTATTGTTTTTTTCAGGATTACCAGATAGTTTGGAAAGTCTGGTAATGGTTGTGAGCAACTCGTCTGGTTCGGGTTCTTTGAAGTATGATGATGTCGTGGGTGTTTTAAGTGAAAAAGCTCGCAGGAGGAATTCTGGAGTTGCTGAAACATTGGGTAGTGTTTTGAGTATAGAAAAAACAAATCGTTAAAGATGGGAAACAGAAAATCTGATTGTTCTAAATCAAGGAACAACAGGTTGAGACCTCCTCAAGGAAGAGGTGAACATGGCTGTTGGAATTGCTGAAAGAAGGGGGACTGACTTTAAGAGCGACTGCAGAACTCCAAGGAAAGCAACCCAAAATAAAAATCAAGGAAGTAACAATTCCATAAATCTCTTTGATGAAAATAATATAGATTCTGATGCTTTGATTTTGTTTCTTGCTACACTAAATAATGTATGAATTGTAGATTCTGATGCATCTTTTCATGCTACTCATCAAAAGGATTCTCTGCAAAATTTTGTAGCAGGTGAATTTGGAAATGTTTATATTGGAGATGGAGAACCTTGCTACATCATAATGCACATATAAATTAGCAAAATTGTACTACCTTACAATTGAAGGACGTTAGATATGTGCCTTAACTAAAGAATGATTTCATTTCTGTTGGGTAGTTGGCACAAGTGGGAAAAACCACCAATTTCTGTGAACTTTCATCCCCCAATTTTAATGACCCAGACCCAACTAGGTAATTAATGAATTAATCCTAATTAATCTATTAATTGCACATCTGAAATTATATGCAAGACTTATGGCTGAATCGAATCAATTGGTAATTTTAGAAAATAACTGGGTAATCTATGTAATTAAATAAAAATAAGATTTCAAAAATTGGGCTTGGACCTTCAATTCAATTCAATTCAGACATGGACTCTCATTCTGGCCTGAACTTGAGACCCAATAAAAGATCCAATAGGATATCCATAGGGAACCCATTTAGATAAGTAATTAGGATAAATAATAGGGTTAATAAAGGAGATTTGCCACAAAATTTGACATGGACGAAATCCATGTGTTAGAGATTTAAATTCAAACTTTTAAATAAGCTTGATTAAGGGGAGAGATGACTTCCCAGTAGGAATGAAACTCCTAAAAACTAGGAAGTGAAGAGAAAGGGAATTCTCCCTAGTTCATAGGACCAAACCAAATAGAAAAAAATTATGGGTTTTGTTTTCAAGAAAGTAAGAAGATGAGAAGGCCTAAAGGGAAGAAAGAGAAAGTAGAGAGAGAGGAAAAGAAAAAGGCAGATCTATTATAGGAAGAAGAGAACCAGAAAAGCAAAGAAGGAAGAAGAGGAAGAAGATGAAGGATATGGAGGACATGAAGAAAGTGAAGAAAATGAATAAGAGTGGACGTGAAGAAGGTCTTGATAAAGCAAGCCATGAGGAGCCATAAAAATCTCGAAGAAGATTATTACTAGGCTGCGGATTGGGAATCGGATAAGAGGTAGGGATTCTCCATTGATTTTACGGTAGTTATATTCATAGGGTTGTAATGATGCTATAGATACATGTAGGTAATTGCATGATTCTATGCTTATACATGATCTGAACTGTTTTAATGAGATCATATGGTGTTTTTCATATTCGTATAGAATAATATCTGTGTAAGTGATTTGTGTGATTAAATGAATATGTTTGATTATATCCATGTTTTAATGTGATTATAATGTTCTTATGGATTAATCATAATTTCTAGATTTATTTCATATATGATGAAGGATTTAAGTAATGTTGATCTATGTGTATAGTTTTAGATTGATATGTTGAGATTTGATTAGGTTCATTATGATAGGAATTAATTATATTATGTTTTGAAGTGTAAAAATGAGTATGTGAGAGTGTGGGCACGAAGCCCTAGGAGAAATACCAATTTCTGGGCTGAAATAGTCGCTCGGTAGGAACCTTGGCAGATACCGAGAACCTACAAAAAATTCCCAGAAAAATGAGTACTCTCGGGACAATCTACTGAACCTCGGTAGATCATCTACCAAAAATCTTGGTAGGAACTTCGGCAGATACCAAACATCTACCGAATCCCATTTGACTCCAAAATTTATGGGAAGTTTCTATAGGATGATTGGGACATGTGTACAAGGTTAGTTAGCCTGCAAAATGAATGGTTATGGCCATATAATGAAAGGTATGTGATAGGTTTGATTTTTAGCAATAGATGGCCGTTTCCGAACATGGTATGATGAGGAAATGACCTTAAAGAGTTTGAATATAAAAGTGGACTTTAAGATGAGGTGTTGCGCCCCAAATCCGAGATATGGGATCTCGAGGATTCCAAGGAACCGACCTTCAGACCCACCACGTGGATACGGATAACCAGCCACAGTATCAACCCTTATCTGGTTGAATCAGAGTTTTAATAGAATATAAATACCAGCGAAAGTCTCTAAAATTTAAAACAATTGCTCAACCAAACTAAGTTGAGCAGCAACCCACAAATAAATTAATCCAAACAACATCTATTACAATTTTTGCCCTCTAAGGGACAAACCAAAGTAAATAAAACCAAATAAAGTAAGTCGTGTAGTCTCGAAAAGTAAAAGCATCTCAACAGAAAGATCTCCTCTCCATAAGCCAACCAGGACTCGAAAAATTTGATGACCAGTAGAGATAAGGATAAACCGAAGCTTAGTAGAGAAATCCAACGAGACTACAATATATTTTCATTCATGCATAACAATACAATTCGTTACAAGCGTTTCAACGATCACATACTATCACAGTTAAATGTGTATTAAACATGTCATCATACTAATTCTCACATACTAGCATGAATAATACAATCATCATATGAATTCACTATTCACATGGAAAATCATACAATATCAAATTATATTAAGTCAACAGTCACTAATCCCATAGTTCCACTATGTCCATGTTACCCACATGATCCCATCATATTTAAGCATATTCTACATGGTCCAACTATGTTCTAAACCAAACAACTATACATGCGTACACATGGTCCCATCATGTGACACAATCACAAAGATTACAACAGTTACATAGTTTAACTATGTTTCACAACAAACACTACATGGTCCCACCATGCTTCGGCCAATCAACATATAAACATATATCACATGGTCCCACCATGCTACAACCAGATAACACATAACCAAACACCACATGGTCCCACCATGCTACGGCCAAGTAACCACATAAACACTTATCACTTTGTCACGAACCAACCCAAAAATTCAAAATTTTCGGATTAAGTTGCGACCTTCACCCCATATCGCTATGGAGGTGGATCAACGAACATAAGCGGAAGATTTAATAGTTCTATTAAGATATAAGTAACTACAATGATATGCTAAACTAGCAAAATTTTAAAGAATAAAATCTACTTCTAACTATACCATATGTCTATCAGAGTACGCTACCCAAACCGAGTCCTCTCGTGCTGCGTTTAAGCTCCTGAACGTGAAATATGAAACAACATCCGTAAGCTGGAAGCCCGGATGAGTAAACCGTCGATGAAGGGCATTCATTTATGTTCCAGTATTTAAGAAAAAGTGTAGACGTGTACAGTCGTGTAATAATTATAATACGTCTGTGAAGTGTACAGTTGTGTCATACAATAATAATTCTCTCCCATCCTCACAGAGTATTACTCAGTGGTATGTGATCCTACACTACGTGCATTGATTTTATAGTATGAGAATTATGCCAAGTGCTTCATACAAGAGGCATTTGCAATAATATCAATACAGATGTGCAATGCAAGAGAAATGTTAAGCTGTCTAAGTTGTGAAATATCGTATGATCCCACACGATCTCGATCTCTATCCGGGGTGTCCCAGCAACCTGAATTCACCCTAAGGTTTCCTAGCAACCTGAATGCACCCCCTGTATGAACGGACTAAGGAATATGACCATTCTATGGGCATCGCATAGTTTAAGGGTTTTCAACCTAGGAGGCACAATCCCCCCATTTATTTTTGATCATGGGCCATTCAACCAAGACTTGCAGCCACCTGCGGTATCCCTAAGGGATTCATACATCTTCACAACCCAACATAGGGCATATATATGGCCTAGCTGTCTCCCAAGCTTACACCAACGTGCGGATCCTTGGGATAGCATACCATCTTCCAAGCTTACACCAACGTGCGAATCATTGGGAAATTGTCTCTCCGCAAGACTGAAGAGGTTCCCTATGTGGGTTCGCTCACTCAGCTTGGTCCGACCATAGTGTCATCTTGTATGACTAAATAGTTATCAAGTCAATATCCCAGATGTTAGTCTAAACCTTTTGTGTCATGAGGGGTATAAGACTAGGCTATCATAGTCGGAAAGTCCATATGCAACATTCAATTCACATCCTTTAATTAAATGCAACATTCGATAATTCATAGGCATATATTCACGGAATCAATCAAATGGGCACAGTCCCATAACTAACTTACTAAGAACATTGAAACACAGAATCTAACTTACTAATCACTATAGAATATATATCTAACTTATTACCTAATATGAAATATATAACCTAACTTACTAATAGTATATAAGAATTTATAACAAATCTAATTCTAGCTACATGTCTTTCTAAATACTACTAACAGGAAATTAAAATGCAATATAATTCTACTATTAACAATTTGAGGTAGGTTGGGCACACTGGCACCAATTACCCATCCACACTACTCATTTATCATTCATTCACATGAGAGGCAACCTATGATATAGTGATCAAGAGCATCTCAATATGCATAAATTCACCATTCATTAATTAAATGAAGCATGTCATTATTCAAATACATCTCAACATGTGTATTATGATGGTGCTAAGCTAATAGGAAGGTTCGGGGGTCATGCTTACTCATTTTCCCGAAAACTCCTATTGCTCGGCCCAACTAAGCAGACTAGATTTTCGGGTTGAGGGTTCGGATTTTACAATAGAGGTCTAACTGACCCAAAAATAGGCTAGACACGTGTAACTAGTCAAGATACATGCGCTCCCGTTGGAATCACTCCAATTGGACCTGTGGAGTGGCTCGGTGGGGTCGTCGGCGACCTCTCAGTGCGCCTAAACAGGTGAAAGTGTGCCAACTGAGTTGACACATGGGGGTTTGGTCCAGATGGATCTCGATAGAGGAGAAGTCAAGTTGGTTTGGTCACTTTATATTTCGGCGATCTCGTCGGTGCGCCTAAGGGAGGCTTCGATGACCTATTCGGTGTGCCTAAGTTTCTTCGGCAACAATTCCCGAGAGCCTTATTTGGCCACTGAGATTCGGCAACCTCGTCGGTGCGCCGAAGCTAGGGAAAAGTTTGCTGAGATTAAGATTTCACTGGGAGTTAGGTTTTACCCCCAGGAAGGTCCGAGTATGGTTCAATATTATTTTCAGTGGGTCTTAGGTAGAGATTTAGGGTTTTTCTCCCTTTTTCTCCACATCTAGGGTTAGGTTTTACCTCATACTTGTCAAATCTAATGGTCTGGTGTTTAGGGATCCACATACAACAAACATAAGGGTCTAAATCCCTAGGAGAAGGAGGGTATGAGGCAAGAAACCCTTCTCCTACGTCAAAATACCAAAACACAACCGAAATAAACGATTCAAAGGAGGTTACTCAACTCGGGGTGTAGCCGCGTGAGTCGGATTTGAGTTGCAGTGCATTCCAGAGCTTGGAAGATCACCTTTGAGCTCCAAATTTCCTTCATGGCTCCAAAATCTCAAGAGAGAGAAGAGAGAATGAAAAATCTGTGTTTTATGGGCCAAATGCTCTATTTATAGGTAGTCTGTGAATAGTGCCATCACTTAAGGGCAAAACGGGGTTTTTGTCCCTATATTTCTCAACTGGTCGTATTTGCGGGTCCTGTTCGAGGGATTTTGTTATTAAGGCTGAGTTGGATCTCGGAAGTCTACGAGTATAATTAATTAATTAATTAATTTAATTAAATCTTAATAAATCCCTAAATTATCAACTGATCTTTCAGATTGATTATCTAATTTTATTTACTTTCTTACTTAACCTAACTTTCTGAGGTCAGGGGTTTAATGGTCATAATCTAGGCTGTTAGCAGATTTATTTTAATTATTTTGAAATTTGAGTTTAAGTTTTCAGGTCATTACAGTCTAACCCCCTTGAAAAGAATTTCGTCCCCGAAATTTCTCTAAGGAGTTCTAAGGTTAAAGAGAGGATTTTTGTAGAGGTATACGGTAGGAAGGAAAGGAGTACTATGGAACACTATCATGAACGCAACATAATTCACTGAAAGAGAGTACTAGTTCTTTACATCATTTGGGCCTAACTACTTCCAAAATCAAAAGTCAACTACAAGAAGTAAATAAAGTCTGATACATCAAGGGAGCATAAACAAAAGGAGATGGTGGTGCTACACAGCAATGAACAGAACAGGGACACAGCTATCGCCGGCCTGTTGGAGGTGGTGCTGGAGGCATGCTAGTGAGAGGTGCGGTATCTGCAACTCGACCGCAGCCGAAGGTGTCCTGCAGGAAACGGTAGGTAGCATCAACTGCTCTCTGCAACTTGGACATCTGCCTTCGTGTCCGGCGGTGCTCATCCGCAACTGCAGCTCTCATCCTTAGATGTGCTCGATAGTTCACCCTCTCCATGGCCGCAAGTCTCACCTCGATCGACTGTCCTTGTCATGGGACGTAGTCGGGTCCTGGTGTGGCGGAGGTAGATGCTCTGTGCTGCTGATCGGCCGGCTCCTGTCATGGCTCATGCTCTGCCTTGTGAGACTGCTGCTCCTGTGGCTGAAGCTGGTCCTGTGGCTGTTGCTGCTGCTCAAGCTCGTGTGCATATCGGGGAAGCTTCATCAGTGTGAGTTTCGTGAATGTGAAGGACCTCTCAAGCAACACCTTGTCAGGCTGGCTTGGCTGGATGCCCCACTCTCTAGCTGCATCACACATCAAGCATGGGAACGGTAGATCACCCTTCCGGGCAAGTCTGTAATACTTGATGATATTGGAAATCACCAAGGAAGGGAGGCAAAGACGCTGGCTTGTCACGACTATGTGTAGTACTCGCACCATGAATGGAGTTAGATCACTTGTGTTACCAATGCGTGGGTAAACACAGCGGAGGAAGATCACATGAAGAATGCGGTAGGGTGCATGAAGCCTAGTGGCAGGAAGGGCATTACTATTCCTTCATGCGGCATTGTAGCCACACAAGGTAGTAGTAACGTCGACACGCTCATAATATGGGAGGTCAGGAACAGTACTTAGCACGTTGTTCATAGGAACGTGCATCAAGGAAGAAACAAGTTGAAGATTGAGGACTCGGGTTCCTCTGGGAGTGACAAAAGTAATGGAGGAAGTCTCTAGATCTGGCACAGTAATGTACCCATACATATCTCTGGCTAGGGTCTCATAGGCCTAATCACCCCAGTTCAGAATGGGCTCCCATCCTATGGCTCGCAGAATGGCAGGAACACCATAAGAATCCACGTGTAGAGCTATGGTGGATCTCTCAATGAGTAGGCTTATGTAAGCAAACTCAGAGACGGGCGCCCTAAGTTCGGGCTCTGGCTCAGGTTCAAATGGAGACTCCATATTTTCCATCTCATACGGGTCTGGCGATGGTTCTCTCCTAGAGGTAGATGTCCTAGAAGATTTAGACTTTCGAGAAACCTTCTTTCCCTTGGTTTGAGTTCTAGCCATCTTACTTTTAGGGTTTAGTAAATAGAAGATCTAGGGTTTGAAATTTTAGCAAACAAGGAAAAGGAAAGAGGAAGTGGATGAATTTACCTTAGTTTGGAATCACCCTAGGAAGCCTTGATTTGTGTTGGAATGGTGTGAAAAAGACTTGGAGAAGAAAGTTAGAAAAAGTCAAGAAGAAACAATGAAGAAAAGAGGTCAAAATGACCTTAAGTAATTTTCGGCTAGGGCTTGGGCCCGACTTTTGGCGCGCCTAAGGGACGCCGAAGGTAGTTAGGGTTCCAAAATAAAAATTTTCAAAACACACATTTTTCTTATAATTTTAGAAGCTATTTTATCACATCAATCACTCCAAACATGAAAATCTTATGGAATTTTAAATTGGGTGTGGTTCCTGATCCGGGTCAGATATGAGTAGTACCTGACGAGGCTTAGGCCCAATAACTAATTATTTGCCAAAAAATAAGAGTAATATAATGGTATTAGGTGAAATTTAAATAATTTGTAATTATTAATCTTCATATTTAAATATAAAAATACAATTTCTGTAAATCCTCAAATTCCTCAGCCTAATGCATTTGAAACTACATTGGCTTTGAGAATTTGAAAATTTGAAAATTCGACAACATTGGCGTTCTAAGTAACTTTTAAATTAATTCATACAACAATCATAAGTCTTAGATCATCACATCCTAGTGAACATGACGATCCAACACTTAGCATAGACTTCATCTTAGTAGCCGCTAATTCAGAATCCTCAAGCATAGTAGGCTAGTTATCCCTGATCGTTCATCCGAAGTACTTGCTAAGGTGCACAATCAGCAAACATACGTTCCTCACAACTCACAACCAACTATACTTATTTCCTTTTCCCACTTAACCTATCTGATGGTTAACCTATAAGGTTCTAACCCTGAATCCTATTTGAAGTCCTAATTTAGTTACTTAAGTCTTAGAAGAACTTATGCTCTAATACCATCTTTGTGACAAACCACCCCAAAAATTCAAAATTTTTGGATTAAGTTGCGACCTTCACCCCATATCGCTATGGAGGTGGATTAACGAACATAAGTGGAAGATTTAATAGTTCTAGTAGGATATAGGTAACTACAATGATATGCTAAACTAGCAAAATTTAATAAAATAAAATCTACTTCTAACTATACCATATGTCTATCAGAGTACGCTACCCAAAACAAGTCCTCTCGTGCTGCGTTTAAGCTCCTGAACCTGAAATATGAAACAACATCCATAAGCTGGAAGCCCGGATGAGTAAACCTTCGATGAAGGGCATTCACTCATGTTCCAGTATTTAAGAAAAAGTGCAGACGTGTACAGTCGTGTAATAATTATAATACGTGTGTGAAGTGTACAGTTGTGTCATACAATAATAATTCTCTCCCATCCTCACAGAGTCTTACTCAGTGGTATGTGATCCTACACTACATGCATTGATTTTATAGTATGAGAATTATGCCAAGTGCTTCATACAAGAGGCATTTGCAATAATATCAACACAGGCGTGCAATGCAAGAGAAATGCTAAGCTGTCTAAGTTGTGAAATATCGTATGATCCCACACGGTCTCGATCTCTATCCGGGGTGTCCCAGCAACTTGAATTCACCCTAGGGTTTCCTAGCAACCTGAATGCACCCCCTGTATGAACGGACTAAGGAATATGACCATTCTATGGGCATCGCATAGTTTAAGGGTTTTCAACCTAGGAGGCACAATCCCCCCATTTATTTTTGATCATGGGCCATTCAACCAAGACTTGCAGCCACCTGCGGTATCCCTAAGGGATTCATACATCTTCACAACCCAACATAGGGCATATATATGGCCTAGCTGTCTCCCAAGCTTACACCAACGTGCGGATCCTTGGGATAGCATACCATCTTCCAAGCTTACACCAACGTGCGGATCCTTGGGCAATTGTCTCTCCGCAAGACTGAAGAGGTTCCCTATGTCTATGTGGGTTCGCTCACTCAGCTTGGTCTGACCATAGTGTCCTCTCGTAGGACTAAATAGTTATCAAGTCAATATCCCAGATGTCAGTCTAAACCCTTTATGTCATGAGGGGTATAAGACCAGGCTATCACAGCTGGAAAGTCCATATGCAACATTCAATTCACATCCTTTAATTAAATGCAACATTCGATAATTCATTGGCATATATTCACGCAATCAATCAAATGGGCACAGTCCCATAACTAACTTACTAGGAACATTGAAACACAGAATCTAACTTACTAATTACAATTGAATATTTATCTAACTTACTACCTAATAGGAAATATATAACCTAACTTACTAATAGCATATAAAAATATATAACAAATCTAATTCTAGCTACAAGCCTTTCTAAATACTACTAACAGGAAATTAAATGCAGTATAATTCTACTGTTAACAATTTGAGGTAGGTTGGGCACACTGGCACCAATTTCCCATCCACACTACTCATTTATCATTCATTCACATGAGAGGCAACCGAGTGCCTAACCAATCTCATTTCTTTTGTTTTTTGGAAGTTAAGGTTGAGTTTATTAATAAAGTGAGAAGTAAGGATGTTACAATCCAAGGAATGAGGCTAACACATAGCCAGCAAAAAACACTAACAAGTAGATCAGCCTAATAAAGTGACCCAAGCATAGGGGCTGTAGTAGTGCCATAAGTTATACTGTGGGGGCACTGATGTTCCAGCCAGAGAGAAGCCTGCTGATATGGACTGTGTCTTGTCCTCTCCATGTCTTAGTAGAGAAAGAACCTCTCACATCCTCTTTTATACAAGATAAGAGGAAATCAAGGTCATT
>JAUPMG010259212.1:0-20764 GCA_031762675.1 Pachysandra terminalis
AACACAGAAAATGCATTAATCCATACAATTAAGCACAACTAAATAGACTAAAATGCATAGGTAAAAGGCATAAAAGTACAACTATTAGATACTTATTATGTAGCAAGGTAGGACCATGTGAATGTTTGTTGGTCATAGCATAGTGACACCATGTAGTAATTGTGATGGTTTGTTGGTCGTAGCATGGTGAGACCATGTAATATTGTTATGTTATAGTGTTGTTGTGAAACATAGTTAAACTATGTGTCTACTATGATTTGTTGTTGTATCACATGGTGGGACAATGTACATATTTATGTTGTTTGCTTGAACATGATGGGATCATGTGGGTCGCCTTAGCATAGTGGGACTATGGGAATAATGATAATTCATCTGGTTATAACTTGATGTGATTTTCATGTGAATGGTAACTATATATGATGATTATAATATTCATGTTAGTATGCAAGATATTGTATGACAGCATGTTAACATACATATGACTGTGTTAGTATGTGATGATTGATTATGCATGTAATGAACTGTGTTGATTTACATGCATAGAAGCTAGTATTGTTGTTTCCTAGGATTTCTCTACTAGGCTTCGACTGATCCTTTACACTACAGGTAATTTGCTCATTTGATGTGCCTGTTTGGAGGAGAGACCCTTTCGGTTTCCGGTACCTGATTTTCATAATGGTGTATTCATGGTTTTTATTTAACTTGGTTTGACCCTGCTGATTATGTATATGTTAAGACTCTGATTCAACCAGGTAAGGGTTGAGGTTGTGGTTGTTTATCCGTACCCAGGCGATGGGTCTGAAGGTCGGTTCGTTGGAATCCTCGAGATCCTATATCACGGATTTGGGGCGCGACAGACATGCCCAAGGAACTTGACCTCTTCTTTCCAGAAGTCTCGCTTCTCAAACTTAGCATACAAGTGCTGGTCAAATAAAGTCTGAAGAACAATCTGTAGATGCTCCTCATGCTCCTCTACAGATCTCTAATACACAAGCATGTCATCCACGAAAATCACCACAAAGTGATCGAGAAAAGATCGAAATACCTGATGCATAAGGTCCATGAAAGTTGCAGGCATGTTCGTTAAACCAAATGGCATAACGACGAACTCATAGTGACCATATCGGGTACGAAAGGCCATCTTATCAATATCTTCACCTCGAATCCTCAACTGATGATATCCAGATCTTAAGTCGATCTTCAAGAAATACTACGCTCCTCGCAACTGGTCGAACAGATCGTCAATCTGCGGCAACGGGTACTTGTTCTTCACAGTGACTCGGTTCAACTATCTATAGTCGATACAAAGCCGTAGAGAACCGTCCTTCTTCTTCACAAAGATAACTGGAGCTCCCCAAGGTGATGTGTTGGGTCTGATGAAATCAAGGGCGATCAACTCATCTAACTGAGCCTTCAGTTCTTTCATCTCGATCAACATCGTTCTGTAAGTCGCAAGAGAAATGAGGCCGGTACCAGGAATAAGCTCTATGCAAAAATCAACCTCCCTTTTAGGTGATAAACTTGGAATATCTTGAAGTATGTGACCGAAGTCTCTCACCACAGGGATATCCTCCAAAGATAGCTTCTGAACGCTTTCCGTAGCAAACAGGAAGTCGAACTGATAATGATCCTTCTTCGATCCACAAAAAGTCAAGCATTGGTCTCCAGGAAGACGAAAAAGAATTGATTTCTCAAAACAGTTAATCCTGGCATGATAGGCTGAGAGGCAATCCATCCCAAGGATAACCTCAAACTCGGGCATATCTAACACAATCAGATTTGCCTCCAGGTTAAGGTCGCCTAATCTCACCACACAAGCTTTGCAAACTCGATGGAGAGTTGCGATACCCCCTTCTGGGTTGGCAATACACAGAGGATGCTCCAACGTGCTAGGGTGTAAACCCAAAAAATCCATGCAACTAGAGGAGATAAAAGAATGGGATGCCCGAGAGTCAAATAACACGCGAACTAGAGTGTGAAACAGAGGAATGGTACCTTCTACCACGGCATTGGTAGCGTTGTCATTACAGGGAACATCAGCATCCGTCAAAGCGTGAAATCTGCCTTGCTGAGCTGTAGGCCGTCCATCTCTCCTCGGTGCTCTACATAATCGTTGAAGATGTCCTTTCTTGCCGCAGTTGTGGCAAATCCTCTCTTGTCGAGAATCCGATCGTTGCTGCTTATCCCAGCCTGGTCTAGCATGATATGGCTGGTATCTCCCACTGCCACTGCTGCCGCTCCTGTCTGATTTGGGCTGATCCCTTAATGCTCCGGATCTGTCCACGTCTCGCTCCACATGCCTAGCACACTCAAGGACTTCTGCGTAGCTCTTCAGACGTTGAGGAACAACTTTGGATCGAATAGCAGGACGCAAACCTTCCTCAAACTTGGCTGCCTTGTCTGCCTCGTTAGCAACCATGTGAGGTGCATAATGGGATTGCATCGTGAACCGATCTTCGTACTGGGCCATAGTGAGACTGCCCTGCTCCAGACACATGAACTCGGAATCCATCTGCCTCATGTAGCTGCTCGGTAAGTAGTTCTCCAAGAACTGAAGATGAAACTGCTCTCATGTCATATCAGCTGTCAAGCTCCTCTCGATCATCTCCCACCAGTGAAGGGCTTCTCCTTTTAGTAGGAAAGTCACCAGGGATACGCGTTGCTACTCCAGGCACTCCATGGTCCTAAAAATCCTCTCTATATCAAGGAGCTAGTCCTTTGCATAGTGAGGCTCTCCTCGTCCTACGTATGTTGGTGGTGTTAGCTTCTTGAATTTATGGAGCCAAGTCATAGCCGTACTCTGCACTCTCCTCTCGTCTAGCACTGCCTGGCGCTCCATCTGATCACGCTGATATGTAGCCAAGTCACCCAAGATCTAAAACACGTTCGCCATCTGAGGGTCTGCATCAGCCTCAGCCCTTATAGCAAAATTCTCTCCGAAGGAAGCGTTCCTTCTCCTTCCTACCATCTAACCACCCGAACAATCATTTAAGTCTAATAAGGTTCACCTCCTAGTAAGTATAAGCATACATATATAAGCATAATCAACAACAATAGCACACAACACACAATCCTATAGTGGTTTCTAAGTTTCTCCACCTAATCTTCGGTTTCTATGTGATACGTAACACTAATAGTCTCTAACCAAAATCAACCGTATTCTGAACAAACTTATGCTCTGATACCAATTTGTCACGCCCCAAATCCGTAGCACGAATTCTAATGAGGGAATTGCACGGATCACAAGATGAGACCTTCGAGATCCACAACTGGACCGCGGATTGCTACCACAACATAATGCAAATAAAAGTGATAAAGTATTTTCATTTAAATAGATCAGAATGCAGAAGCTAACAACTACATAAAATCCAAAGTAAATAAGTTAAACAGTGCATCGCCTCAGCAGGGCCTAAACTAAATCAAATCTAAATCCAACTACTACTACTACATCCAGAGGATTCTCAGAATACATCAACTACATAATGCAAGTTTAATAATCTAACTCCATCCGGAGTGAAAGGTAATAAACAAAAAGCAAAGCAAGCAAGCAGGTAAAGCAGCAAGACAATCCACACAGCAACTTTGACTAGAGTAGACCTTCCTCTTCCCATCCTACAACATAAAATGTTGCGTGAGCCTATGATGCTTAGTAGAAGCAAAGGAATGTTCACCCGTCCTCTCATGGAATCAATCACAAGGGTTAGTACCATAATAATTCGATAATAAATCAATGGCAAGTTCAACATGAGCAACGTAAATCCAATGCAATATGAGTAGTTTAAATGAGATGAAATGCAATGACATGAACACATGCACATGACCTAGAATGAATGAAATGAACAACATGGACAATCAATGATAAAGATGGAAAACGTAATGAACTAAGATTAATGTTTCATGGTAAGCATACCTCATAACACACTTCCAACGACAAGGCCAATTTCGGACGTATGCAAGGAATTACCAGAATTCTGTCTCTGTTCCGGGCCCTAACCCATGGCACAAAGGCTACCATACAATAACTAATTTTCGAGTGAACAATACTCGATGGGTAGAGAACCTGTATAGGCTCTTGCAAGAATCCTACCCTAGTTTCTGTGGCCCCTTTCACCCCACAAGGTATATAGTCAACCCAGTCTGGAGTCATTGTAGTTGTTTCTCCGTAGATTTCCACCTCCCAATCTACTTACCACTTGACATCAACCTAGTATGTAATGCATTAAGTGGATATCAAGTGAAGGCCTACAATAGAAACTATCCGAGTTCTCATACACTAGGATAATCTGATTGCATACGTTCACTAGCTTCCAACACTATCACAACAGCACACAATCATTAGATTACACAAGTCTACAACAACAAGGATCCACTAAGATGGAATGATGGCAACCAACACATCGGAACACCAAGATTGACACACCATGGTCATGTCTTCCGAAAATCAACAACAACAATGGCGGAAGCCCTGCACCATCCATCCATCCATCCAAGTCATCCAAACAAAAGCACCATTTACTATGCAAACTACTGGGTGTTCGGCAGAGGCGTCGGTGGACCGAAGCCTGCCGAATAACCAAATTGGTCTAGAAAACATTCTCTATCAGTAGAGTGGTCGGTGGACTGAACCTATCTATAAAATCTGGTGGTTGTCGGCAGAGGCGTCGGTGGACCTAAGCCTGTCGAGTAACTGATTTTGCCTAAAAACTACTCTTTGTTGGTAGAGGCATCGATGGACTGAAGCCTGCCGATCTGCGCGAATCTGGGTTTTTCCTTGAGTTTTGAAATTCAATTCTAGGCATTCTAATACATTCAAAATCACTTGTAATCACATATAGACTCCTGAAAATACCTTTAAACAATATTAGACCACACAAAACGCATACAAACAAGATTTAATCATTCAATCAATCGACCAATCACATATTCATTATATTCAAAACATGGCATTGATCTCAACCAAAGACTATGATCATCCCTACGCAACTTACCTGATTCAAATAGATTTTCGTAGTACTCTCAGGAACACTCTTCGTCTAGCGAATACGAGCTGCGATCACTTACTCGTCCACTTGCTTCAACAACAAAGCTCTCTACAAGGTCGTCGTCTTCTTCCTATCTTCTTCTCTCCAACCTCTCACAGAAGTTCAGATCTAAATCCCAAAGCAATAGGAGAGAATGAAACCCTACATTCTCTTTTATAAACCCATCCAAATACAAACCTAAACTTCCACAAAAAAAACACGTTCCCTATGGGACGTGCATTCAAAACAGAAGTTCTATGATTTGTCTTGATTCCTTACAATCCAAACCCCATAGTATCTATAATATCAAAACGACCCCAACAATTAACTAATAATACTTATAAATCTAATTAGCATTTATTATAATACACATATATTAAATAAATGCTGAAAAATACCCTTAAATCTAGAAAAAAAATTAAATCATTAATTGTGGATATTCTCTTTGTGGATTTAGGTTATTACAGGTGGTGGTGATAATGGTGGTGGTGGTAATGGTGGTGGTGGTGGTGGTGGTTGTAGTGGGAGGAGGTGGTGATAATGGTGGTGGTGGTGGTTGTAGTGGGGGTGGTGGTGGTAATGGTGGCATAGTGTAAAGGATCGGCCAATCCAACTCGGGATCAGCTAGGGATGAGCCGTGCTCCCTGGCCGATCCAAAAAAATTTAGAAAAATGATGACTCGGACCGAGTCTGTGACGGATCGGCCGATCCGTCTCAGATTTGGCGAGTCGGATTGGACGATCCAAACTGGATTGTCTGGTCCACTTTTTGAAAGAAAAAAAGGCCTGCTTTAAATGAAATGACTGTACGCATGCCATCTATAAAAGCAGGCTAGTTCTTTTTTGTTTTTCTCTCTGTTCAGTTCACATGTACACGTGTCCCACGAACTATGAGCCTGTTTTAAATAAAAAAGTTGTGTATGTGTGCCTGCTATAAAGCATGCTCTGTAAACACAAATTTTGTTTATCGAGGAATCAATGAACAAGATCTGTAGATACGAAATTAATTTGTAGAGATTTGAAAATGGGAGACCACAATGTCTAGGACTTTTCTTTGTACAAAAGAAAATATCCTCTGATTCTTCTCTTCAGGATCTTCAATCCAAGGGCTGCAATAGCTTATTCTTGCGAAGTCTTATCTAGACCTCATTCTTTGGATTAGATGTTTGAGTATTGCTTGTGAATGACTTATGTCAAGTGTTGCATGGTTGTAAGTTTGTTAATACTTAATGCTTGTTATTTCGCATCTAGTGTTTGGTAATTGTAGAATCATGGGATTGTGCCCATGTGAATGCTGAGATGAATATATGTTTGTGAATCATTTCTTGAATTGCATTTAAATTGATGAGCTTGAATACAATGAGTTGCATATGGACCTTCCAGCTGTGATGGTTTAATCTATTGCCCCATATAATACCTTGGGTTTAGACTCACATGTGAGATAATTTGACTTATTGAACCATTTGTTCCTTGAGAGGACTATTGTTTTCGCCCAAGCTGTGAGAGAGCCCTTTTGTTGGTATTCCTCCCAGACTTGTGGTAAAATGATTCCCAAGGTTTTTCACTTCTGTACGTCTTGGAAAAAGAATTGAATCATGATTTTACCCTATGTTGAATGTGAATAAGTATGATTCCCTGAGGTCAATTCATTTTGATGATACCTTGGAGTATTACCCATGATCAAAAATCAATTGGGGGGATTGTGCCTCCTCGGTTGGAAACCCTTAAAACTATGTTGCGCACATAGAATATACTATCCTTAAGAAGGCCCTGTATTGGGGGATGGTTCAATATGACATCTTGCTCATAGGACGGATCGATCTTGGGGGAACTTACTATATTTTACATATCATACAACACCTCATTGCACCGTGCACTGAATACTCTCTGTTGATATTATTTTGAGTATCGAGTGTGTGATACACTTGATCTAATCCTCATATAGCATTAGGCATACATATATTATGATGTGGACTCTTAATGTAACACCAAGTGAGGTTGGGGGAGAATAAAGTATCTTGACATCTCTGATATTTAATATTTCACCACAGTTGACATATTTGCTAGGCTATTATATTCTAGTTGTTTATACACTTGTCTCATGATTTTGGGTGATGAGTAAATACCTTGTGTTGAAGGATTACTCATTCGGACATTTTAGCTCAGGGTTGTTGACTTTATATTTTTCAGGCCTTGGAGCTTGGTCACGAAGAGAGTGTTGGGAATGGGCATATAACCGGATTAGATGTAGAAATTACTATAGAGACTACTTTCTCTTTTGTCCTTGAATAGATTAGGTCTGTCGTTTACGTTGCTTACATCTTACAAGAACTGTTAATTACTTTCGCTTATGTTTTGATTATTATTTCCACTCCCATAGCAATATGGAGTGAGATTCGTGAATAAAACTTGAAAATTTCAGTATTGGAATTTTCTGGTTTGGTTCGTGACAAAAATGGTATCTGAGCCTAAGTTCTTCTAAGACTTAAGTAACAACAGGTTATGATTTTGTAGGCTGACCCTAAGTCTAGGACTTGTGGGGGTTTAAGGGGAGTAAATATTCGTATAGGATGTGTGATGGTAAGGTACGACATGTGCTGTTTGTGCATCCTAACTAGTGATTCTGGATGAATGATTGGGAATAGAAAGTACTATTGTTCCGGAGAATTCTAAGGTTGAAACTACAAGGATGAAGTCTCTGTTGAGTATACTGGATTATCATATTATTAAAGGATATGATGATCTAAGGCTTATGTTGTGTTGATTGAATCTATTCAAGATACTTAGAACACTAATACTAACAAATTTCAAGATTTAAGGTCAATGTAGTTGCAAATACATTCGACTAAGGAATTTGAAAGTTTTGTTGGAATTAGAATTATATCTAAATTAAGAAGATAATAATATATAATTAATTAATCCCCATCCTTATTATTTTATTCGTAATATTTTGTATGATCGCTAGTTTATTTTTGGATCTAAGACTGGAAAAGGCACTATTCCTGCCAGACTCGGACCGAGACCCATGTTATTAAAAACTTTTCTTTAAATTTTTGAATTGGGTGATTTGATATGATGAAATTGTTTCTAAAATTCTAATAGTAATTTAGGTTTTAAAAAATATATTTTTTTCCTTTGTTTTTGGCCTCGGCGACCTTCTTGGCGACCACCTCGGCGAGCCAAAAATCGCACGAGACCGCCGAGACGTCTTATAAGTTCATCTCTCTTACCCTAATTTCATTTACTCTCTCAAATTCTCTTGTTCTTCCTCCAAAACTTCTTCTTTGTCAGTTTTAGGACTTCCAAGCTCAATCAACTCAGGTAATTTCTCTTCCCTCTTCTCATTTCATTTTCCTTGGCTTAACCCTAGATTTCCTTCTAGCCAAAACAGATTTTTCCTTTTCTCCAAACCCTAGTTTGTTTCTTCATTTCTCTTCCAAACCCTAGGATCAAAATGCCTAAAGGTAAGACAACCAAAAAGCCTTCCAAGAAGTCTCACTCTACTAGGGCGTCCACTTCTAGGAGGTCACCATCACCTGACCCCTATGAAGTGGAGGACATAGAGTCTCCTTCTGACACCGATCCCTCGCCCCAATCTGAACCGAGTGAATTCTTCAATCGGTCCATTATCATAGAGAGACCTACCGTAGACACCTGTGTTAAGTCCTACGGGGTTCCTGCCATACTCTGGGCTATTGGCTGGGAGTCGATCCTCAAATGGGGTGGTGAAGCGCATGAGACCATAGCCCAGAATATGTATAGTTACATCACTAGCTCCAACCCTGTAGCCTCCATCATCAATTTCACCATCGAGAATGAAGAGTATATCCTTGACCTCCAGGTTGTTTCTCACTAGATGAATGTTCCTATGAACAATGAACTTAGTATCATTCCCGAGCTTGAGCTTTCTAAGCGGCCCATGGTAACCCGATTCTTGTGTGGTCGAGATGTGGAGTGGAACAATAATAACGCCCTGTTTGCCACTAAAATCTTTCCAACCCATCGGATCCTTCACTCCATTTTCCTCAAGAGTGTTTATCCTTGTTCCGGTAACACAAGTAAGCTTACACCCTTCATGGCTCAGGTGCTCTACCGAGTTTCTTTGCGGCAGAGGCTTTGCTTTCCTTCTCTCATCATTGGTCATATCATTCGGTTCCTTCGGGTTGCCCGAAGAGGTGCCTTGCCTTTCCCTTGTTTGATGTGTGCTCTATCTTGGTATTGGGACTTTGCATTGTCGCACCCCGAGAACACGAAGAAGGTTCGGCCGTTCAACGTTACCAATCTCAGCTTGATGGGTCTCCCTCGTTATGCCAAGCAGCCCTCACCTCAGCCAGGGCAGATGCAGCAGCAGCTAGAGTAGGAGCAACAGTAGTTTGATCAGCCTCATCAAGCATCTTACTTCGACCCTCGCGCATCCACATCAGCCGCACTTGGAGCTGATTCCGCCCCCAGGCGTAGTTACTCACGGTGGGACGTGAACATCGAGACCCAACTGGCAGCTTCGGAGCGAACGAACATATGTACCCGTGTTGACCTCGCAGCAAAGCTTCAGAGGAACATGAGGCAAATGAATAGACTCCAGAGGAGCGTGGATAGGACCCTTCAATTCTTCCAGGACATGTTCGGCTGCGGCAGGATGAGTGATGCGGTACCCCTCTCTACCGTGCGTCCACCTTCTCCACCACCCGAGGATCTTCATTAGATTGTTTCCTTACTTTTAGTTGTAGCATAGTGTTTTTGCTTTTGGCGGTTTTTCTTCTCGTAGTTTGTTTAATTTTCACTTTCTGTATTATCCATGTATGTTTTTGGGCAGGCTGTACCGCCCCCTCCCTTTTATTGTGTATCAGTGTGTTTCCTTTCTGAAATCAATGAATGTTTATGAATTTATGATTTTGTGTCTTTTAAAACTGTACGCATGCATTTAGTTTCTCACCCTCGCCTGTAGAACACCATAAGGAAATTTCGAGGATGAAATTCATTTAAGGAGGGTAGAATGTAATGGCCTGAATGATTCTCAAACTATAATTCAAAATATCGAGGTAGAATAATCATCTAGCAAATAATCTCACTAATAAATTAGGTTAACCCTCATGAAATCCTTAGAACCTATAAGTCATTCCAAACACCTCCTTATGGACACCAAAATTTATTAGGTTGGCCTTACAGATTTAAGTAGTAGAGTTAAGTTAATAATTGGACTAGTCAGATAATTAAGAGATAAAATCAATTAGCAAGAAAATAATTAGTTTGAATAGCTTAGAAGACTCATTTGAAGCCCTTAAGTGAACTTACACCAACAGAAATTAATTAGGTAATCAATTTAGAAAAATAGAGATAGAAGCCTTGTTTTGCCCCCATACTTGTTTTGAATCTCACCCTTGTCCTCATAGGCTTATAAATAGAAACTGAAGTTCTAAACCTAAATTCTTTTCATTCTCATCATTGTAGAGCTCATGGAGAAGAAGAGGAGGAACACCAATTTCTCAGCTATACAATGGAGAAGCCGCGGATGCGACCCGACACACCCCAAGTTAAAGGTTGTGACCATGTGGGAAAGTTTGTGTGGTTTGTGTTCTTATTTCACCATGGATTTGGTTGGTAGATTTCATGTGTTTAGGAGTTCATACCCCTGAAATCAACCTTGTAAGTAAGATTGACATCCCTTTGAAATCAAACTTTTAGAATAAATTCTAGGTTTTGAGAATTTGGGGGAAACCAACGGATTCTTGTGTTAGACTCAGATTATTGGACCTAAAGCCACATACGAAGATCCCAAAGGAGGGTAGTGACCTCTGGGTGAAATCTCACCTAGAAATGAGCAAGAATGAGCTTCAACGACCATCTCGGTGCACCGAGAGGCTCGTCGAGATTTTCTGGGAATTTCAAGGATTCAGGAAAAGTCGTCGAGACTAGTTTAGGCGCATCGAGGACCCCGTCGAAGCACGTTTGAGAATTGAGATAAGACCAGCTTTGACCTAATGAGACCCACTGGAACTAGTTCCCGAGGTCTCATCCCATTTGGCACCAAAATGCAAATCTCGATGCGTCGAGGGTTTGCTGAGCACCTTGTCGAGAGGCTTCTCAAGTCCAAACTTGGATGTCAAGTTATGAGAACATGTATTATCCCTATAACTACTGTTCTTGCATGTTGTTGACCTCAGAAACCTTGCCGATCAAAATATGACCCCTCAAACCAAAGGTTTGGCATATCTGGATTTCACACCACAGTATGGATTTTTGTGGAAGTCAAGGGAATGGTCCATAAACCCATCCCTTAGTTCTTTCCCCTTGTTTTATGCTTGTCTAGATACAGAAATTGGCATTCAATAGTGATATGTGATGTTTTCTCCAAGTATGTGATGATTTGTGCTAAATTCCTTCTTTACTCTTACTTGCCCTTTCACATAATACTTGTCGGTTGCTTATGATGATTCTCACGCATCTAGACCTCATTCTTTGGATTAGATGTTTGAGTACTTCTTGTGAATGATTTATGTCAAGTGTTGCATGGTTGTAAGGTTGTTAATACTTAATGCTTGTTATTTCGCATCTAGTGTGTGGTAATTGTAGGGTGCCTATATGAATGCTAAGATGAATATATGTTTGTGAATCATTTGGTGAATTGCATTTAAATTGATGACCTTGAATACAATGAGTTGCATATGGACCTTCTAGCTATGATGGCTTAGTCTATTATCCCATATAATACCTTTTTTGTTTAGACTCACATATGAGATTATTTGACTTATTGAACTATTTGTTCCTTGAGAGGACTACTGTTTTCGCCCAAGCTGCTAGAGAGCCCTTTTGTTGGTATTCCTCCCAGACTTGTGGTAAGATGATTCCCAAGGTTTTTCACTTCTGTACGCTTTGGAAAAAGAATTGAATCATGATTTTACCCTTCTGTTGAATGTGAATAAGTATGATTCCCTGAGGGCAATTCAATTTGATGATACCTTAGAGTATTATCCATGATCAAAAATCAAGTGAGGGATTGTGCCTCCTAGGTTGGAAACCCTTAAAACTATATTGCGCACATAGAATATCTTATCCTTGAGAAAGCCCTGTATTGGGGGGGATGGTTCGATAAGACATCTTGCTTATAGGACGGATCGATCATGTGGGAACTTACTATATTTTACATATCATATAGCACCTCATTGCACCGTGCACTGCATACTCTCTTTTGATATTATTTTGAGTATCGTGTGTGTGATATACTTGATCTAATACTCATATAGCATTAGGCATACAGATATTATGATGTGACTCTTAATGTAACACCAAGTCAGGTTGGGAGAGAATAAAGTATTTAATATTTCACCACAGTTGGCATATATGCTAGGTTATTATATTCTAGTTGTTTATACACTTGTCTCATGATTTTGGGTGATGAGTAAATGCCTTGTGTTGAAGGATTACTCATTCGGGCTTTTTAGCTTACAGATGTTGACATTATATTTTCCAGGTCTTGGTGCTTGGTCACGAAGAGAGAGCTGGGAATGGGCATAGAACCGGATTAGGTGTTGAAAGTACTATAGAGACTACTTTCTCTTTTGTCCTTGAATAGATTAGGTCTTTCGTTTACGTTACTTATATCTTACTAGAACTGTTAATTACTTCCATTTATATTTTGATTATTGTTTCCACTCCCGTAGCAATATGGGGTGAGAGTCATGAATAAAACTTGAAAATTTCAGAATTGAAATTTTTTGGTTTGGTTCGTGACAGGCAAATGGAAGCAAATCTTACTATTGGTGAGAATGTCTTCTCATATTATACACCCTTTCTCTGGGTATAAGCTTTTGCCACGAGACGGGCCTTGTATCTCTCTACACTTCCATTTTCCTTGTGCTTGACCTTTGAACCCACTTTTTTCCGATGGTCTTGCGTCTAGGGAGAAGATCAATAAGTTCCCATACTTGGTTCTTCTCTATGGAAGTCATTTCATCTTCCATTGCAGTTATCCACTTATGTGAAGCAGGTGATAATAATGCCTCCTAGTGTGAGCCAGACTCATCATCATGAAGTATGATAGTCATAAACGACTCACCCTCAATCTTAAGATGATAATGAGGAATCTTTCTATGACTACTCTTACGCATGGAATTGCTAGAATTCGTGCCCTTTGGGACACTCCCACTGGGCGATAATCCACTTCTACTATCCATAACATCCGTAGAATCCATTAAATTGTGTTAATAACCGATGTTCTCAGTGGTGTTTGGATATGGGGTGATCTCCGCCGATCCCAACTCTGGCTCATTCATCTCGAAGAGCTCTAGATTCTGCCCTGATCTCTTCTTGCTTGGGAAATCATCCTCGATGAAATCCACATCAAGTGACTCAATTTGTGTTATTTCCCATCGGTATGTTCACGGACAAAGGCGTAGCCCTTAGAGTATTCCGAGTATCTCACAAAGATGCACTTAACGTCTCTCTTGTCCAGCTTCCCTCTCTGGTGGGAAGGCATATAAACATAACCTATAGATCCTCATGGCCTCATATAGGTTAGGTTAGGCGCTCTGTCTGTCTATACCTAGTATGGTGTGCTAGGAACTGATTTCGTAGGACACAGTTTAAGATGTAGACAGCAGTCATAAGAGCGTCTCCCAGAAAACTAATGGGTAGGGACGCATGCACCATCATCTACCTCACCATGTCTAACAAGGTATGGTTTCTTCCCTCTGCAACACCATTCTGCTGAGGTGTGTCTGGGATCGTTAATTACCTACGAATTTCCTTTTCTTCACATAACTCTAGAGACATATCAGATAAATACTCATGTCCTCTATCAATACAGAGACACTTCATGTGTCGAACCAATTGCTTCTTGACTTCCGCCACAAAACGTCTAAAGTAATCTAATGCTTCCGACTTGTGGAAAATCAAGTACACATAACCATATAGCATGTAATCATCGATGAATGTGATGAAAATAGTACTCTGTGGTGGGTCCTAACATTGATTGGTCCACATATGTCAGAATGGACTAACTGTAAAGGAACGTTTGTTCTCACTTCCTTACCAAATAGTTTTCTACCTGACTTATCGGCCAAATAATGCTCACAAATGGGTAACTTAACCTTGGAAAGCGATCGTAGTAGACCTACTTTAGCCAATCGATTCATCCTCTCTTGTCCTATGTGGCATAGTCTAGCATCCCGTCTCAATAAATCAGAAATAAAAACATCATCATCATGGGAAGTCAAATTAGAAATCAAATTTGCATCACTTGAATTATCAATATCAAGTTTAAACAGACCATTAGAAATAAATTCCCTACCGTATAAATCCGACTCTAAAGAAATGGAGATGCAGTCTTCATTAAAAATAATAGAAAAACTAGTCTAAGCAACTCTACTAGTTGTAGTAGATCACTTTGGACATGTCTCTCTTTCCTCCACGCTTCTCTCCCTAGGGCTCTTGGTACTTTTGCCTACCTTAGGCGTTTTCTTAATTGTTTCCCCATATAGGGGCTCCTTACCCTTGCGCTTGCGCCTAGAACTGGTTGGCTTGAGCTTTGCCAGTTCGGCTAAGAGTGCAGTGCTGTTAGACCTTATGGTCTGACGCTCTGCCTCGAGCTCAAAATGATGCGACAAATCATTGAACATTTTAATGTTCTCATTGTGCATAGGGTTCTCAGAACAGTGAGAATATGCTGCTCATCTGTCACAAAACTCCCTACGGCTTTCAGATCTCGTATCAGACGATATCTACCTAAGATACTCAACCATGCTCACACCAGGAGCCATCTTGTATGTCTCAAACTTCATCGTCAGTGCACATAATCTGGTAGCCAAGGTACTAGTGAACACGAGTTTCAATGCATTCTACATCTCAAGTGCATTCTTATAGGCCTCGAATTCACCCATAAGATCATTGTGCATATTATTATTCAACATAGTAAAGCGTGCACAACGTTCCTTCATGGCCCAAGCCTGATAGGCCTCCATATCTCTACGATGTTAGACAGTGGTGCCCTCCTTACGATAGGCTAGGTAATGTGATAAATTCTCTAGGGCTTCCTACTCATTTAAGAGATATTGGATCTTCCTATGCCATATGTCATAGTTTTCACCATCCAATGTCTCACCCTTTTTAGGTCATCTACTATTCTCTTAGCGACCATACCACTACAATTAAAATGTACATTTAATTAAAATATCTCATACATACATTGTTGATCTTGCATCATTATCTAGGACTAAACAATAATATTAATCTTTTCTTTATCTGATCAAAAATACACTGGACCATAGGTCATAATGCATAATCATCACCAATACTATAAAATTTTAATACTACTTTTAATCCATAATATGCAAAACTCTTCTAGGAAATAACATAATCTCATCTAGGATGTTATTTACATGTTAACCTCATATAATCATGAAAATAAAATAAACTTAAATCATGATATTATTTACATGCAAACTTCATATAATCATGAAAATAAAATAAACTTAAATCATAATATTATTTACATGTTAACCTCATATAGTCATGCAAATAAATAAATTATGATATTATTTACATGTTAACCTCATATAATCATGCAAATAAGTAAACTTAAATTGTGATATTAATTACATGTTAGCCTCATAATCATGCAAGTAAAATAATCTAAGTATGCCTAAAAATCTCTAACATATCGAAATTCAAAATAAACATGAATTCAAGGTCTAATCGAGGCACGCACGGCAGCCCAACGTAGTAGGTGCACACAACAGTCCAATAGAAGCAGATGCGCGCTACAACCCAGCACAGTAGGGCGCGCACGGTAGCCTAGTGCGCAGGCCCATCATAGCAGGGTGCGCGTAGGCCCAGTGCAGCAGGGCGCACACAGGCCTAGTGCAGCATGATGCGTGCGGTAGGCTAGCCCAATAGGGCGTGTGCAGGCACAACACCCCAGGGGTGTGCGTACAGGCGCAAAAGCTCAGGGACACGTGCGCAGGCACAACAATTCAGGGGCGCGCACAGGTTCCTATAGAAAATTTCTAATTAGACGAGGTTTCTCAACATATCTCAATCCAACGAAGACGTATCGCAGCGGCTCTGATACCAATGAAGTTTGTAGACGATCAGGATCACGTACCTCGATGCACACGAACCCAAATCTGCAACAAAAGATCTCTATCGAACCCAAAAACGTCCCACATCGGAATATGTGATTACTAGAACCACATACAATGAATCCACCCTTAATCAAACTAGGGCTTTGTATGAAACCCTAATAGCAAAACTAGATCTCTATAGGAAGAAGAGATGGAGAGAAGAGAGAGTTCTCTAGGGGTGGATTTCCAAAAACGTGAATAGTAACTTTTGGATAGGAAGAGTCTTTTACATATATAAGACTCAACTCAACTCGTAGGACTTTATCTCCTAATATCATTAGGAGAGAGTTATCCACATCCACACTCCTAATCAAGTATGGACGTCCCATTAAGTGAGGACCCAGGTCGGCCTAAACAGGTTGCGCCGACCAAGTTGATCCATCTCTAAAATCCAACATTTAAGCAGTTCATATCTCTTCAAAATTGATTGTTACAAGTCTCTTGCTAATTTCCTCAATCTCCTCTTATTTATAGGCATCTTTTCCTTGGTGTTAACTTTTCTATACTATGCGAACTAAGGCATAGTAGAATTCTCCATGTTTTCATTTTAAACCATTAAAACTATGCTAGTAAAGAATTCATAATTTTTATTTTTCATTAAATTTTTGGTATTATATAATTAAAAAGGAATAAAATAAATCATAACACAAAAAAATATTAAAAACGCTAATAACGTTTTGGGTAAATTATAGCTACCTCCCTTACTGTATGTATAAGTAATGACCTCCCTTCACATTTCAGAAACAATAGTTTGCCCCCTCCTAAAAGACGTCTGTAACCGAATTTAATTTTTTACGAAAATATCCTTAACGCCGAGTCTCAAATTTACTTATTAAATTCAAAATAATAAATTGACAAAAATACCGTTTAAAGGTTTCAATCGTAACAAAGTAAAAAAGGGTTTCTACTAATTTTCACTAAAATATCCTAAGCAAATATTTATCAAGACAAATATTAATTATTGAAAATGGGGTGGTTTGCTTTTTACAGAAAACTAGAACTTTCATTACCTCTTCTTTGACTATGTCTTCAAATAGATTGGACAACGGCCTAACATGTTTTCTTTTGGTTTTGCAAGGTTAAATCCAATTGAAAGATCTCTCTCTCTCTCTCTCTCTCTCTCACACACACACACACAAAGAATGCTCTGTTTTAAGTTATCTGTGTAAAACTAAAAACAGAGTATCCGTCCTATCCTATACAAAGAACCAGCAATTTACATTCATCTCAGAAGCACAAGTGCATAGTTCACTATTATAGCATTGATCATACATTATAATAGCTTTATCAATGATATTGTTGATCCCCAAAATGGTAATTAAGCTAAGTTAATTAACACGAGAACAAAGGACACGTGTCGGCACCTGGAAGGCTTACCAATCTTGGGTTGAACCGGTTCGTTTATCTGTCTCACACCGACCTAAACCACGGGGTGGCCATTTTGGGGTGAGGTTTCCCTTATGGGTCTAGATGAGTGCCAAAGGAAATTTGAGTTTTGGGATTAAAGAAAGGACCTTAGGAATGCTTCAGACAGGCTAAGTTGTAGAGAGCTTTAATGGCTACCTCAGGGAGAGATTTCCAAGTTCTCTCACTTCAATAACCTTCCCCCGTCCAAAAGTTTCCTTTACTCCTGAGGGGTAAAGGCTTTTATAGCACGTGTCTTGAGTAATAGCCCTTCATTCGAGTGACAAATGCCGCACATCCGAGGTGCTGCCAAAGACACTTGTCACCTCTTGAGAGTGGGTATGCTCT
Source organism: Pachysandra terminalis (assembly GCA_031762675.1). Lineage (NCBI taxonomy): Eukaryota > Viridiplantae > Streptophyta > Magnoliopsida > Buxales > Buxaceae > Pachysandra > Pachysandra terminalis. The sequence continues at coordinate 17,890 of JAUPMG010259212.1, forward strand.
TCCTGCAACTTAGTTGGTCCCCAGACACCGTCTATGTGGTCCGTGCCGTCCATCTGGGTCAACGGGAGTAACTCTCTGGTCCTCCATTCCTAAAAGGGTTTCTCGATTTCCTCCCCTCTTTGCTTGGACTAAAACATGCAATACTTGGGAACTGTTGGGCGGGAACCTCGAGTTTGGATCACGTGAAAGCGTTAACTCTACCAAAGGATGATTACCCATGAAGAAGGGTTAAGGACGTCCCCCCGAGTTCGGGTTCTGTACAAACACCTGGTTTGCAGGGGTGTAATCTCCCAAAAAGGCTTGGGACATGAATCCAGAATGAGAATCACGCTAATATGCTAAGGTCTGTCAAGGCGTGCTTCCCTATGGTGGATTTCAAAAGGATATACCAAATGTGTCCATTAAATATCCTAATATGTTAGGTCAACGAGGTTTGTTGTGATCCCCTGGGATCGCACCCCCGTGATAGCTGGTAAGCTTTGGTTGGTTTTGGTTCAAGCACCGATTTCTAACCCGTACTCTGGAGTGGAGCCGTGATTCTGCAACACTTGGGCATTTTTACCTTAGTAGGCTGCCAGAAGAGGTCCTTCCTCTTGATGGGAAGAAGTTACGTGTCCGCTCTTAAAGGGAAAGGGTGGTGACTTGTGAGGTCCCCCCACTCGGTATTTCGAGGACCGAATGTGGTCTATCTGACCTTGGGAAACTTGTTCCCCTTTAGATGACCATTCTCCGGCGGTTAGCCTTACCTCGACTCTTGGAAGGAGTCTACTATATCTGGACCTTTTAAAGGGGGTCGGTCTGATCCTATAAGGGGGGCTAACCCTACCTCGGCCTTTGGACGGGGCTTACCTTGTCCGGACCCTTTAAACAGGGTCAGTCTGATTCGGTAGGGGGATTAGCTCTACCTCGGCCTTTGAAAGGGGCTTACCTTGTCCAGACCCCTTAAAGGGGGTCAGTCTGATCCGGTAGGGTAATTAGTCCTACCTCGGCCTTTGAAAGGGGCTTACCTTGTCTGGACCCTTTAAAGGGGGTCAATCTGACCCGGTAGGGGGATTAGCCCTACCACGGCCTTTGAAAGGGGCTTACCTTGGATCTGGTAAGGGGGTTACCCTTACCTCGGCCTTTGAAAATGTCTTACCCTATATCCGGCAAGGGGGTTAGCCTTGCCTCAGGATCCGGTAAGGGGGTTACCCTTACCTTGGCCTTTGAAAGGGGCTCACCTTGGATTTGGTAAAGGGGTTACCCTTAACTTGGCCTTTAAAAGGGGCTTACCTTGTACAAGGGGGTTAGCCTTGCCTCGGGATCCAATAAGGGGGTTACCCTTTCCTCGACCTTTGAAAGGGGCTTACCTTGTATCCGGTAAGGGGCCTTGCCTTGGGATCCGGTAAAGGGGTTACCCTTACCTCGGCCTTTGAAAGGGGTTTACCTTGAATCTAGTAAGGGGGTTACCCTTACCTCGGCCTTTGAAAAGGGCTTACCTTGTATCCGAAAAAGGGGTTTGCCTTTCCTCGGGATCCGGTAAGGGGGTTAGCCTTGCCTCGGGATCCGGTAAGGGGGTTACCCTTTCCTTGGCTTCTGAAAGGGGCTTACCTTGTCTCCAGAGCTTGGATGATCTCTTGTGAGGAGGGAGACTTGTGTCTTGGGGGCAGTTGGACTTGCACAATTCATGGTCCTTGCCATGTGGTGCGCATACATTGGCTCAATTTGAATTTATAAAAAATGGGGTCATCATTAGCCCCCTGCGCTTGAAACGTGCTGACGTGACACATTATGAGCGCAAATATTGGAGCTGTGATCCACTACAGGTTTTGGCTGCTGCTTGATTTGTTAGGCGGCGTAAAATTCGAGAAAAGAAAACGTCGCATGGTCTTCTCGAGGTTGTTGGAGAAGCTACATTAAATGCACGTACAAGTGTCAACCGGGGGGGGGGGTTAAGAAACCGTGCCCTCAAAGCCGTCGTTTGACGGTCCTCGTGCAACCTAATCATTTCCCTTGTTCTTTAGAAGAGAATGAATAGCCCCCTTGTCTGGGTTACTTGGCTGTTTACTCTCTTATTGCTTAATTTTTCTTCTTCCTTCAAATTTTTTGCACCAAGTTTCCAGGCACCCTTCAGATCCCTTTTCCAGAACCATGGCACCAGTGAAGTCTTAGGGAAAGAAGAAAAAGAATGAGGCCTCGGTGAGCGTCGTCGTCCCCAATTTCCCTCCCAAAACTTCAAGCTTCTGGGCAGGGGGTCAAAGAATGGATTCCTATGATCTTGAAGAATGAGCAGACCCTACGTAACCCCTACCCGGAGTTTTCTAAGGACTTTGAGGAGAATAGCAAGATCTTCAAGGACGTCCCATAGTTCCACATCTCACGGGGAGACTACCCTTTTTCCCCGACTGACTTCAGGTCTCATCTGGGAGTCCTCACTGGCTAGGAGAGCCAGTGCCAGTTTGTGCTCGCTGACCCCAACCGCAATTTTAAGATGAGGCAGGTGGGTATCTTTTACACGGTGTGCACGTCTCTGCTGGACATAGCCCGGGACAACGACAGTCTGGGCAAGCTGGTGAGGTGGAACCCTCGCATGCATACCTTCCTCACCGCCTTTGGGGAGATCACCCCAACGCTCTAGGGTGTTGAAATTCTAACCCGCCTCCCGGTGCTGGGGAATTAAAACTCGGTCTCCATCAAGTTGACTGATGTGCAATAATATACCACTTGCAAGGACTGAATGGGTTTGAGTGTGTCGTAGAATAGGGCTATTTTGAGTGTGTCGAACGTCAAGGACTGAATGGGTTTAAAGATTGTTAAAATTACCAGATTAAATCTAAATAAAATTAATTAGAAAAATAAAAGGAATTTTAATTATCTATTCTAAAAATCAAGTAAA
>JAUPMG010259230.1:0-20763 GCA_031762675.1 Pachysandra terminalis
TATTTTATATTTTAAATATGTATTTTATGTTTTAAATATATATTTTATGTATAAATCTATATATTATAAGTAAATATCTTTAAAACATTAAAGATTTAAATTAATAAAATAATTTACTTTCAAAAAAATCTTTTAGCCGGGTCAAACCCGTCCCACCCCGCTACCGACCCGCTATCGTTCCAATAGGGTTTGGTATTAGGGGGAGTCCTTTAGGGGCAGTTTTGGGTTCGTCAAAACCCACCCCCAACCAGCCCTACCGACGGTTGTCGGTGGATCTGTCGGAGGTACTGATGGAACCCGCCGACAAACAGTGATTTTGTGTTCTTACGGTAGGCGAGTCGTCGGTGACACCGACAACCCTCGCCGACAAGCGTCAGTGGGTACGTCGGTCCGCCGACGGACTCACCGACAGAGTAGTTTTGGACCCTGCTGTAGGTACATCAGCCGACCGACGGGACCCGCCAAAGAGGGAATTTGACTGACTTTTGGGAGGGGATTCTTGTATGAATAACCCCTGTCCTTCTTATGATTGTGTGATTTATGTTATATGCTTTCATTTCATACTTATTACATGATTGAAGCATGTTTAGAAATGTAAAATGAATTTGATGCATACATGTAGTTGTTTGCTAAATCTCACGCATCTAATGGCCATGCATGCATATGCAGTCCTTTTGAGGACTTAGACCACAAATTACCCCTCTATTCCTTTGAGAAGGTCATGAGGGAAAATGTGAGGATACTTGGGCTCTAAGACGAGACCCAAATGAGAGAGAAACCTATGGCGTCCCATGGGGACTATATGTACTCATAAATCAAAAATGATTTAAGGGTGAGGGATTAGCTACCCCAAGAGCCCATGGATACCTATATATATCATATTATATATATAGAGGATAACTTCGATTGATAGTTGTGAGTGGGTATTGTGCCACGGTGGGAGGTTCACGAAGATGATGCCCCTGGACTATCCTATTGAGATGGTGTGTCCACGATAAAAATAAAAGCCGGGCATGAATTCTCGAGGGTTGAAAGTTCCTTAAAACTGTGTTGTACATACAGAATCTGCGAGGATGGGAGCATGTAGACTTCAGTATATCTGTTCATGTACTTACTCATTGGATGCCCCGTATGTTTTTGTATTGGGGTTATCTTGTTTCCTCACTTGTGCCCTTTTGAGGCTAGAGGAGTTTCGATTTGATGTTCTGACAAATACTTGACATACCTTTATCTCACGCTGTAGGATTTGTTTTCCGCTGCGCATTCTATCTTACTATAGAATTCTCTGTTATATATTGTGGCTTTCCACCCACCGTGAGTATACGCTTGGAGTATAAGTGGGTGAGAGTTCGGCTTGGAGTTCTAAAGCCATGCCCACGTGAGGGTGACGCATGCTTTAGAATTTGGGTCGTGACAATGTGGTATCAGAGCATGGGTTCTTAGTTGGATTCTGAGTGATAGTTTAGAATTTGGAGTTGAGGGAGTTAGTGATGTTGTAACTGTTGATGTGCATTTGGTGTGTTTGACTCTTGCACTTGTTGCTGAGAATAATTGCGGATTTATTCTCAAGTTGTCTTCTCTCCTTGTTGTGTGATTTCAGTATGGTGGGGAGAAGGAGAGGAGGAGTAGCTGGGGAGGGCACGTCGAGAGCCCGTGAGAAGCGAGAACCCAGTTAGCTAGAGCTTACCGAGAGTTAGAGGATATGGCAGAAATGATGAGAAAAGGAAAATATTAGCAGATGCCTCCGCCTCCACCTTCGCCTGTGGACAATTCAGCTGGTAAACAATTGGAGCTGTTCAAAAGATTGGGACTGTCAGAGTTCAAGGTCACTACGGAGCCAACTGATGCACAAGAGTGGTTAGATCATCTAGAACACATCTTCGAGGAACTCAAGTGAGATGATACGGATAGAGTTTGACTTGCGGTCTTCATGCTGGAGGGTGCAGCCCGACGTTGGTGGAAGTCATCCTTGGCTTCCATGGAGGAGGAAGAGGTCTTTTGGGACCAATTCAAGGGGATGTTCTTGGAGAAGTATTTCCCTACCACCATCAAGAAGGAGAAAGAGATAGAGTTTCGGAGATTGGAACAAGGAACCTTGTCAGTGGCCGAGTATGAGGCCAAGTTTATGGGATTGTCACAGTTCGCCCTGTTCGCCGTCGATACGAAAGAAAAGATGGCCCACTTGTTTGAGAACGAGCTGCGTGGGAGCATCAAAGGGAAGCTGACCATTCGATCCTTCACGAGATATAATGAAGTTGTGGATGCTATCCGTAAAGTAGAGAGGAACAACGCCGTGTTTCTGAAGACTCAAGAACTACAGAAGAAGCAGAACCGAGAGAAACAGAACAGCAACCATGCACCTCAAGAGGGGAGCAAGAAAGACAAGCACAAGAAGACGCATGAGAAGAGTCAGACACCTGAGCGCCAGCACCGATCGTCATACATGGACCCCACCCGCCCGCCGCATTGTTATAATTGTGGTAGGACGGGGCATTTTCAGAAATTGTGCCGACTGCCGCCTCGGATCGAGACGACTGGACCAAGAGATCCTCCACAATGACCTTCTACGGCCCCACAGATGATTCCTCAGCCGCACTATGCTTAGCCCCCGCTTGGACCACCTCCACAGCAGCACCGACCAGCTCCTCCACAGCGGTTCCAGCAGAGAGGGCCAGGACCAATGGTGCCACCTCGCCAGTCACAACAGCATTACCAGCAGCAGCCCCAGTGGACCTACCAGTTCCCTCAGGGCTGACTACACGTCATAGCTCTGCCGGCGGTACCTATTGATGATGAGGCTAAAGAGCCTAGGATGCCTGGAGGAGTGATAGAAGGTGCCTTGCCACTTTTCTCCACTCATGCACTTGTATTGTTCGACACTGGTGCATCTCATTCATTCATTTCACATGATCTTGTTTGTACAATGGGTTTGAAATGTAGTATTATGAAACCTAGCCTGACCTTAGAGAACCCAGTGGGAGGTCCCACTTCTCTGAGTAGGGTGTGTAAGTCTTGTCCCGTTTCCATGGGAGAGACTGAAACACCGATTGATTTGATTGTATTGGACATGAGTAGATATGATGTGATTCTGGGTATGGACTAGTAAGCAGCATACCATGTTGTTATTGATTGTTATAGTAGAGTGTTGACCCTTGTGTTTCCTGGAGGACTGTCTGTAAGGGTCAAGAGGCTTCGACCTGACCTTTGTGATCAGTTAGCCGTGCTTGACATGTGGTCTATGGAAGGGAAACTCGGATTTGAGAATATCCCTGTCGTTTGTCAGTTTGGGAATGTCTTTCAAGACATCCCTGGTTTTCCGCGTAGGAGGGAAGTGAAGCTTTCCTTCTCCCAAGTTCCGGGTGCAAACCCTATTGCTTTGCTAGCCTACAGAATGGCGCCTACTGAGTTGAGAGAGCGCAAGTTTCAGTTAGATGAGTTGTTGCAACTGAGATTTATACGCCTTAGTACGTCGCCTTAGGGTGCCCCAGTTCGTTTTGCCAAGAAGAAAGACGGGACTGAGACTATGCGTGGATTGTCGTCGTTTGAACCAAGTTACTATCAAGAACAAGTATCCGTTGCCAAGGATTGAAGAACTGTTTGACTAGCTCAAGGGAGCCAGATACTTCTCCAAGATTGATTTGAGGATGGGCTACCATCAGCATAGGATCAAGGAGAGCGAAATCCTGAAGTCTGCTTTCAGGACTCGTTATGGACATTTTGAGTTTGTTGTCATGCCGTTTGGTTTGACGAATGCCCCGGTCGCCTTCATGGATTTCATGCATCGAGTGTTCCGACCCTACCTTGACCAGTTCATTGTAGTTTTTGTTGACGAGATTCTCGTCTATTCGAAGACTTGGGAAGATTATGAGGATCATCTTCGGATTACCTTACTGACTTTGGAAATAACCAGTTATACACCAAGTTCAGCAAATGCGACTTCTAGCAAGACGAAGTGAAGTTCTTGGGACATGTTGTCTCCTAGGAAGGTATATCAGTGGACCCTGCTAAAGTGGAAGAGTAATGGATTGGGAGAGACCAAGGAACGTGACCGAGGTTCGCAGCTTCTTGGGACTCGCAGGCTACTACCGCGTTTTATTGAAGGTTTTTCTCGCATTGCAGTACCCCTCACCCGCCGTACCAAGAAAGATGTCAGATACCAGTGGACAGAGGAATATGAAGAAGCTTTTTTAGAACTGAAGAAGAGACTGACTACTGCCCCAGCTTTGACACTTCCATGAAGTGGAGTCCCGTTTGAGATCTATGCCGACGCTTCTCTGTTGGGATTGGGCTGTGTACTCATGCAAGATCAGAAAGTTGTGGCGTATGCATATTGACAGTTGAAAATCCATAAGAAGAACTATCCGACCCAGGACCTATAGCTAGCTGCAGTTGTTTTCGCCCTCAAGATCTGGAGGCTCCACTTGTATGGCGACACATTTGAAGTCTTTTCGGATCACAAGAGCCTGAAGTACCTCTTCTCATAGAAAGAGTTGAACCTTAGGCATCGCAGATGGATGGAGTTAGTGAATGACTACGACTTCACTCTACAATATCATCTGGGGAAAGCGAACGTTGTGGCCGACGTTCTTAGCAGGAAGCCGAGAAGCCTACTTGCACACCTCCTAGTTCAAGAATGGAGTCTCCTTGAAGCACTGTTAGATGTGGAAATTAGAGTGGATATTCGCCAAGGCAGAGCCAGACTGTTCTCCCTGGTCCTCCCGTCGAGTTTGAAGACAGGATCATTGAAGCACATAGGAAAGATGAGTTCCTACAAGGTTTGGCCCGAGACGAGTGCAAGCCAAACTAGTCTATTGAAGAAGATGGCAGCGTTAGAATGCAAGGTAGACTAGGAGCACTAGATAGCGATGACTTGAAGAACGAGATCTTGAGAGAGGCTCATAGATCGCACTACTCGATACACCCGGGTAACACCAAGATGTACAAGGACCTGAAGAGATACTACTGGTGGAAGAAGATGAAAGCAGACATCACTAGATTCACTGTATGCTGTGTGGTATGTTAGCAAGTCAAGGCAGAACACCAGAAGCCAGGAGGTACACTTCAACCGCTACTGATTGGAGAGAGGAAATGGGAGCACATTTCCATGGATTGACACGGTTGGGTCAAGACATGCTATGGATCATCGTCGATCGCCTCACCAAATCTACACATTTTATTCCGAGCTGTACTACTGCTACTACTAAAGACTTGGCCAAGTTGTACGTCCAAGAGATCGTGAGACTTCACGGGGTACCTATCACTATTGTCTCGGATAGAGATTCACACTTCTTGTCTTGTTTTTGGAGGAGTCATTAGAAGGCGCTAGGCACTACTTTGAACTATAGCACATCATACCATCCACAGACGGACGGGCAAACAAAGAGAATGAACCAGATTCTTGAGATATGCTAAGGGCATGTGTCTTAGACTTCAAGGGATCTTGGAGGGAGCACTTACCGTTGGTGGAGTTCTCCTACAACAACAGTTACCAAGCTAGCATCGGCGTGGCGCCTTTCGAAGCTTAATACGGAAGACCTTGTAGATCACCCTTATGTTGGAATGAGGGAGGAGAATCTGTAGATAAGGAACCTGACATCGTTCTTTAGACGACTGAGAAGATCAAGGTAATCAGAGACAGGCTTCTCACTGCACAGAGTCGGTATAAGAGTTATGCCGACACCAGAAGACGCAAGCTGGAATTTGAAGGGGGAGATTGGATATTCCTTAAGGTTTCATCGATGAGGGGAGTATTTTGATTCGAGAAGAAAGGTAAGTTGGCACCGAGGTATGTGGGACCGTTCGAGATTATCAAGAGACTGGGGGAAGTGACTTATAGACTACTCCTACCGCCGGACTTGTCACATCTTCACAATGTATTTAATGTGTCCATGCTGCAGAAGTATCACCCCGACCGTATGAGCATCATCAACTGGCAGACCATCTCTATCCATGAGGACATCGCCTATGAAGAAGCCCCGGTCAAGATTCTAGAATGCAAGGACAGAGTATTGCGCACCAAAGTTAGCCCGATGCTGAAGATCCAGTGGAGTCACCACGGCAAGTCAGATGCCACAAGGAAGCTTAAGGAGCATATCCGTCAAGAGTATCCTTACCTCTTTGAGGACCAGGTATGTTGATTTCGAGGCCGAAATCCTTTTTAGGGGGGTAGGTTGTAACGCCTCTCAGATTTGCCAGCTTTTCTACTTGGGGCATTTTTGTTATTTCTGTGTTCCTACAGGCATTTTGACAATTAATGGCCAACTCTCGAGGACACATTTTTTGTGCTCCTGCCCAACACATTAGCCCTTCCCTTTAAAGAGCTTGGATGGTTGAGATTCACTCTCCTATCCAAGGGGTGAACGAAGGGCTAGGATCGGTTTCTCCTTAGAGAATAGGGTTTAGGCTCTAATCCTAGCTCATTGTTTGTTGGTTTTGGTTGAGAAGAACCTTGAAGCTCTCCAAGAAAGAAGAAGGGAAGAAGAGGAAGGTTGAACAAGGAACTCAAGCCTCACCAAATTTTCGTGCATCAAGGCTTGCTAGAGTGAGGTAAATGCATTGTGTGCATTTACTGTGCATTTACCTTAGGATTTTTGAGATTTATGAGCATTTAACTCTTTGGAATGACTTGAATGTTCATGTGAATGTTTTGGATGAGTTTCCTGATATCATGTTTGAGTTATCTTTGAATATATATTACGTTTCCGTGTTTTAGATTAATATGGCTGAAATGAGATGATTGAATGATACAATGAATGATTCTTGGATTGAATGTTTCATCATGGTTTGATTTATTTATCAGAATGATTATTGATGATTATTTGTCATTTTTGGACCTACATTGCCCAAAAAACTTGAATTTAGGTGGAAGATTTTAGTAGAAATGATAGTGTGCGAATACTGGGCAAAAAACCCAGAAATCGTGGCTGTCGGCGATTCGGTCGGTCGGTTCACCGACGAACTCGCCGAGGGATGTGAGTTGGTGAAACTCACCTACCAAGGACACCGAGCGAAGAGACTTACTTTGGGTACCTTGTCGGTGGGTCATCGGTGGAACCGACGGACTCACCGACGATAAGAGGTGCAGAGTGGTCGTGTCAGTGAATGCAAAGGCTCACCGATGGACTCGCTAACGGGGAGTGTGAAATTATGTTGGTTGCAGTCGGTGAGTGGTCGGTGGCACCGATGACACTCACCGACGATTGTCGGTGGATCTGTCGGAGGTATCGACGGGATCCGCCGACAAACAATGATTTTTCGTTCTTGGGGGACGGAGAGTCGTCGGTGACACCGACGACCCCCACCAACGAGCGTTGTGGGTACGGCAGTCCGCCGACGGACTCATTGACAGAGTAGTTTTGGACCTTGCCGATGGGTACGTCGTCCCACCGACGGGACCCGCCGAAGAGGGAGTTTGACTGTCATTTGGGAGGGGATTCTTGTATGAATAACACCCGGTCCAACTAATGATTGTGTGGTTTATGTTATATGCTTTCATTTATACTTATTACATGATTGAAGCATGTTTAGAAATGTTAAATGAATGTGATGTATACTTGTAGTTGTTTGCTAAACTGCATGCATCTAAAGGCCATGCATGCAAGTATCGTCCTTGTGAAGACATAAACCACAGATTACCCCTTAGTTCCTTTGAGAAAGACAAGAGGGCAAATGTGAAGATAATTGGGCTCTAAGAATGAGACCCAAATGAGTGATAAAACTCTAGTGTCCCATGGGGGACTATATATATTATAAATCCGAGATGATTTAAGGTGAGGGATTAGCTACCCCAGAGCCCATGGGTACCTATATATATATCGTATTATATATATATATAGAGGGTAACTTCGATTGATAGTTGTGAGTGGGTATTGTGCCACGGGGGGAGGTTCACGAAGATGATGCCCCTGGACTATCCTGTTGAGATGGTGTGTCACCGATAAAAATAAAAGCGGGGCCTGAATTCCTCGGGGTTGAAAGTCCCTTAAAACAGTGTTGTACATATAGAATCTGCGAGGTATCCTTAGCCCGAAAGGGGCCGTGTATCCGTGAGTGGATACATGGTGGTTATAGTCTGGATCTGTCGTGGGCATATCACATCACAATATCAACGACATTCATTTGCATTCACGTGATTGCTTAGACCAATTGTTGAGTCACTTATGAACTGTTCATGTCATTGCATACAAATGAATGAACCCTTGCATTTATCATGGGATCCCATGCATGCACAATCATCCTAGTTAACTACACACTATATGCACATTGTATTTATTGAGGGTGTTGCTCAAGACTTTTAGGCTCCTAACATTTCAGCAGAGCATTATAGGTAGGACATGGACTATGACAGAGGCTGTTGAGACGGATGATGAAACAATGAGCTTCATTGCAGTTCTTTTTTGTTTTTTCATTTATGAGTCTATATTTGTTTGAGAGAATTGAGAGAATGGGAGTGTGTAGACTCCAGTATATCTAGTTATATACTTACTCTTTGGATGCCTCGTATCTTTTTCTATTGGGGTTATCTTGTTTCATCACTTGTGCCCTTCTGAGGCTTGAGGAGTTTCTATTTGATGTTCTGACAAATACATGACATACTTTATCTCATGTTCTAGGATTTGTTTTTCACTGCGCATTTTATCTTACTATAGAATTCTCTGTTATATATTGTGGCTTTCCATCCACCGTGAATATACGCTTGGATTATAAATGGGTGAGAGTCCCGGCTTGGAGTTCTAAAGCCATGCTCACGTGAGGATGAGGCACGTTTTAGAATTGGGGTTGTGACAATACAGGGCCACTCTCAATAAGATATTCTATGTGTATGTAGACACCCCAATTTGCACTGATGTGCAGGTTTTTTTTTTTTTTTCTGTTTTTGCAGCTCCTTGAAGGCTTCGCTTGAGAATCAGCAACTCATAATCATCATTTGAATTCCATCTCTACCATGTGATCAAAATCCTTTAAAATCTCAATTTTTCCTAAAAATCCCAAAAATGCCTGAAAATGACCAAAATACCCTTGGAACTGCCAACTGTTTTATATTTTGCTCAAAGTCTAATTTGGACCTCGAATTCATAATCTAGGCTGAAAATTCTTTCCGATGGTATAATATTGATTAGCTTCGAGATTGAAAAGTGAAATGATCATTTTACCCCGAATAGTTCTATGGTCAAAATTGACAATTTCTGAAGGTTAAATCGAGATTTCGATTTCAGATTTGATTTTTATGTGTCCAAACCTTTAAAACGGCTGTGAACTCACAAAATTTTGAGCATTAAAAGTTTTGAGTTATCCTCAATTTTTTGTAGATTTTATTCACCAAATTCGCAGTTCTGGGTGATGTGCCGTGTTGGTTAAAGCTTTTATGTGTGGATGGTGAAGCATTTTGCCATGTGTGCTCGCAGATTTCGGCTAACCGCTTCACAGCAACGCCTAACCTTTTCTCAAAGTCCCCCCAAAATTTTGTCTTATTCATTCTTAATTGGAGCTTTTAATTAGAACTCCCTTTTGCCAAACAGGCCCTCAAAAAACTATTCATCATCTTCTTCCTTCAGATTTTTCTGGTTTTGAGGGGAAGAAGAGAAAAAAAAACTAATCCCGCCTCCCTTTCTCTCTCTTTCCATTCTCTTCCCTTTCCTTTTCCATCTTCTTTCTATTCTCTCCCCTTTCCTTTCTAAAAACCTTTCCACTTTCACCTCTCCTCATCTTTCTTCCCATTTTTCCTACCCCATCTTTCCATTTTTTTGAAATGTTTCTCTCTTCTTTTCTTCCCCACCTCTTCTATTTAAGAGGAGTTATGGAAGCTCTCGTGAAGTAATTCTTCCCCAAGGAAACACCCCAAACATCTCTCCCTCTTTGTTCTCCTTCATCCCTTCACTCCCTTCTCCGAAACAGAGCATCTCCACCACCATCAGCACCTGCAAAATCCACCCCTAAGCCGTTGCTCCTGCCTGCCACACACCCCCTGTGCCCCTACAGCCCCAGTAACGCGCGCGGCCCCTGCTGCACGCACTGTTGCGCTTACGCCCTGCTGTCGCGCCCTCGCACGCCCTTGCGCGCGCTTGTGCGTTGCCTGCCTGCTACCTGTTCGACAAAATACCCCAACCAACCAGCCCCATAGCCTGCGCCACGCCCCTGTTGCCGCGCACGGATGCCTTTGCGTGTGCCTATGCCTTGCCTGCCTGCTACCTATTCGACAAAACACCCCAACAACCAGCCCCATACCCTGTGTTGCGCACCTACCGCGCGCGCCTCGTGCCTTTCCTCTGCCCGTGCCCTCCACCTGTTCGACAAAAGACCTAAACCAACCCAACCTGACCCGAACTACTCCACCTAAACCACTACCCCTACCTAGACCGGACCAAATCAAGCCCAAACCCAATCAAACCAACCCAATCTAAACCCTCTTGAACTGAACCCAAACCGAACCAACCCAAATCAAACCAACCCAATCTAAACCCTCTTGAACCAAACCTGAACCTAAACCAAACCAAACCAGAAAACTTGAACCAACCAACCCCAAAAACCAGAAAAATCTGAACCGACCCTAAGGACCCGTTTGCAGAAACAAAAAAAAGTGATTAGTTTATTTTGTTCCAAATCTGAAGTCGAGCACAATAGTCGCCTCTCAAGCCGAGCTAAGGAACTCAAAGTAGAGGACAGCAGAACAGAACGGAGGATTACACTTGCTACAGGTATTTTAAATTTTTGTATTTATTTAGTTTTATTTTATGCAAATGTGATTTGAAAAATGTGATGTGTATTTTTTAAAGAATTTGGTTAATGCATGATTATTATGTGAATAAATTTTCAATAAATATTTAGGTACATCTTCTATATTGTATATATTGTTTAGACTTTTATTAATTTTTAGCTTATTTTGTAAATTTTCTTTAATTGGCCAAATAATATTGAACCGGGTAACCGGTTGAACTGGGAGTAAATGGGTGCCTAACACCTTCCCATCTCTCAAAAAAACCCCCTTACCTGAAATCTGGTTAGACCATTTAAAATTGTACATTTTGGTCTATTTTGCAATAAACTGATGAAACCCGGGTGGCCATTCACACCCAAACTCTATGAATGGTGGCGACTCCAAAATAACCCGATCAACTTAGGGTCCACCCGACCCGGGGGCGATCACAGCTGGTGATTCCACTGGGGAGTTGCTGGTTTGAGCCGCGGTTCAATTTTATTTGGCCAATTTATTTTCTTTTTAGGATTATTTTATTAAATTTCCCAAAGGTGTATTTCAGCAGACCCTTCGGCATACCGAAGGGTCCACCGAGACCCTACCGAGCCTGTTCGGCGGACCGTCGGTCTACCGAGAATTATCAAGTTTGTCCGTTTGACCAAGATTTCACATACATGATTGCTAGGACCTAATTAGATTAACTATGATATAAATTTTGCTATGAGGCTAATTGCTATGTTTGCTAAACTATTGGTGTTTGAATTGAACTCATATTGCATGTACTAACTTCCTTAAGGGCCTAACTGCTTGTTTGATGATCATGGGATATTTGATATACCTTCATAATCTTTATACATTGTAGGCACGTGTTTGGTGAATTGATGATACTTTGATGTGATTGACTTACGTAATCATTACTACCATGCTAATTGGTTCACATTACACATATATTCTCGGCTATCATGTTAGTTAGATCATATTGCACATTGTACACATACCATGCTTGCTTAGTTAATGCATACATTCCCATTTTAACAGCATATGCCTATTTTGTTGCATAATGAACTTGTAATTGCCTAATGCATTGACTTGACCTTCATAACTTCATATTGCTGGAGTTTATGATTACAACGACGAGATCATTATGATCCAGAAATCATAATAGGTAAGGTGACTAATTTCATATGTTGAGGACTGAACATCCCAATAGACCAATTGATTTGTTTATTCCCAAGCAACTTATGGGAAGAAGAAAGGTGAGGGACCTTTCACATTGGTGAAGCCTAATACCCGAAAATGATAAGTGAGGGACCTTTCACATTGGTGAAGCCCAACATCTGAATTGTGAGAGTGAAATTCTGTTAGTAGATCGACTTATGTATGAATCACATGGAGCATTTCACATTGGTGAAGTCTTGGGATTTATTCCCCATGATCGGAAATAAGTGAGGAAATTGGGACCTTTAGGACGAAGACCCTAGAAACTATGATGTACACATAGAATAACCTCTATTCTGGTCGTGTATTCGGGGAATAATTTTCATCTTGTTTACCCAAGGGTTTTATCACAAACTAAACCAGAAAATCCCAATTCCGAGATCTCAAGCTTAATTCCTAACTCTCACCCCATATCTCTATGGGAGTGGCAAACAGTATTCAAAACATAAGTGGAAGTAATTAACCATTCTAGTAAGATATAAGTAAATGAAATAAGTAACTAATCAATTATGAGATTAATACGAGGGATATCTAATACTTCTACAACACTAAAACTAGATCAGGTCATCTATACCCATTCCCAGGCTCTCTCTTCGTGACCAAGTTCCAAGACCTGAAAATATATATCAACAAACATAAGCTGGAAGCCAGAATGAGTAATCCTTCAATGGAAGGTATTTACTCATACCCCAACATTATAAGAAAAACATAAATAATATATATATATGATGTGATAAGGATAGCATCTGTGTATATAGTGGTGAAATAGTAAATAACAGAGATCACACAATGTACTGTTCGCTCCCAACCTCACTTGGTATTTGATCGAAAGTCAACATCATAATATCTGAATGCCCAATTCTATATGGTAATTTGATCAAGTGTGCAATACACTTGATGCCAGAATTGATATCAACAGAAAATATGCAGTGCATGTGCGAAGGGTGCTGTATGGTCTGCAAATATAGTAAGTTCTCACATGATCGACCAGTCCTTGAGCAGGATGTCATCGTGAACCATCCCCCCCGTACAGGGTATTCTCAAGGATATGATATTCTATGTGCGCAACATATTTTTAAGGGTTTTCAACCTAGGAGCCACAATCCCCTCACTTATTTTTGATCATGGGTAAACTTCCAAGGCCTTCGCTAGCATAAGTCTTCCTCAAGGAATGATACATCATTACATCCTACAAAAGGGAAATCATGATTCAATCTTTTTCCAAGGTTTCACTAATGTGAACCATCCCTGGGAATCATCTTACCATGAGTCTGTGAGGTATACCAACGTGAGGGCTCTCTTTCAACTCGGGCAGAAATAATATAGTCCTCTCATAGGAAAATATAGGTCAAAAGTCAATTAATCATCTGACAGTCTAACCCAGGGGTATCACATGGGGTATTAGTGTCACAACTCGAACTTAAAGTAATTCACGTGGAACCACTTAGGTTCGAAACTTGACTCTCACCCCAACCGGAATTGGGAGTGGTAGTCAACATAGAGCCAAACCATACAATTAATGAAACTTGATGGAAATTAGCTTTACTTGAAAATAATCAGAAAACTACTAAGTTATTACATTTAAAACACTTAATAAAATCACAGCGGAAACACAAATAAAATACCTATTCTCATGTTTAAATCAAATACTAACCCTATACATAATATCTAATCTAAAAAGTGAAATAAAACCTATTACAGAATTCTAAGTATAAATCATTGAAAATCATCATCTAGTCCAGCCACGTAAACCTCATCTTGTTCCCTATCAGAATTCCCTGAAATGATTCCGCAAAGGCGTCAGCTACACTTAGCTCAACAAGTAAAACAATTAATCTATATTTTAGATTGGAATAAGGTCAAAGCCACTCTCCAATAATACAACATAGGCTAAATAGCAAAAAATATGATAAACGTGTTAAATATGCAAGTATATGTGAAGTAAATGCAATGTGATGCAATTCAGATTTAATGTAAGCAATGCATGCTCATGCAACAAATAAATATGATTACCGCATGTAATCCATGCACATAAAGATGATATGCAGTTAATGTATGCTGTTTGGCATTCGATTAAAGTATGTTCACACCATATCTTAATCGCACTAGTCGAGATGTCTCACCCAGAACCCATCCCCCGATATTTGGTTGGACTAATAGACTATTCTATGTGTACACCACAACTTCTAGGAGCTTCGACCTAGAGGTCACAAGCGCCTCGATTATTTTCAATCATGGGGACAATTCCCAAGGAATCACATAGATTAACCTCTGTGAGTCATTCATTACCCGATCTACTAACAGAATTCGCTCAATTAATTTGTATATTGGGAATGACACCCAGAACATATCCCTCCCCATAAACAGATTTGATTGGTCTATTGGGATGGTCAGTCCCTCAACACATATAATAAAATATTAATAGTCCACCCAGGACTTCCTCACCAATAGGATAACACTCATTGTGTGCATAACATCCAACACATGGATTTATGGGGTATAGTCAAAGCATTAGACCATCCCACACAAGGTCAATAATGCAAAACGGGTTTATGTTGTGCAAGTGTAGTGTAGGTGCTGATTAACTAAACATACAATAAGTGTACAATGGTGCAATGAGTCTAGATGATCAATATAATTATCAAATTGATAGTATGTGTCTCATGATATCTAAATAACATCAATGTCTGATCAATTATGTTAAAACAAATGAAATTCTCAATCAAGTATGTAAACCTTCAATTCATGTCATCACTTTAAAACCAATATTGAAATCAATCAATCAATTAATAATCATCAAAACTACCTTAGGTGGCTTAAACAGTGTTTAAAATATGGGTTTCAGGGGTAATTCCGGCAGGCCAACTGGCAGACCGGTAGGCTACCAGATTGGGTATTCCGGGTTTCCAAGATTTGACATAAAGTCGGTAGTTCGAGCATAACTTTGTGTATACTTATCGGAATAATATCAAATTTGTTTTGCTGGATTTCTAACGAATAGAGGAAGCTATGAAAAATATAAAATAAATTATATAAAATACATACATAGGTCCGGTATTCTATAGTTCAGATTTGTATAATTTTCCAGTTTAGTTCTTATGTAGAAAAGTATAGAAGATATAGTTCTTAAGGTTGTGCTATGTCATACTCGTTGAATATGACCTAGTGTAACGACCCGAATAAACCAAATACTATAACTTAAAAACCTTAAGGTTAAATTAGTAATTTGTTAGATTAATGATTTAATCTCATTATTAATCCATAATTTAGAACCCAAAGATTCATAATCTTATAAAATATTTTAAGAACACTTAAGTCAACTAAAACTGATCAGGTTAACCAGATTGACCTAACAAACATTACGGGTCAGATAATTTGATTTAACTGATAAATAGAAGATAAAATCAGTTAGTAAGATAATGATTAATTTTACCGACTTAAAATGCTCATCTACTAACCTTAGTCGTGATCACGCAATTAGAAGTTAATTAGGAGGTTAATCGAAGATTATAGGTCAAGAAACCCAGTTTTACCCTTATGGCTTATTTGATATTTCAAGTTTGCCATCAGCCTATATAAACAACCCTTAGCCTCTAAACCTCATTTATTCTTTTCCCTCTTCCTCTTTTTCTCTCTGGAACCTTGTAAGAAGATGAAAGACAAGGTTGAAGGAAGCTTCAACTCTTGGATGAGTAGCGGATCGATCGGACTCGACCCGGCACAACGGAGCTATTTCGGATACGACCTGACCGCCCTAAGTTGAGTATTACCTCAATTCTTGTGTTGCTTATTCCTATTGTCAATACTGTGAGAATTGGGGGAAACCTTAGGGTGATTGTATTCTTCTCCCACATGTGTTTAATTTGAGATGATTGTGTTGTGGTATCAAATCCCTTGTTATTGAAATCCCTAATGGGCGACCATTTGAGACCAACTCG
Organism: Pachysandra terminalis; assembly: GCA_031762675.1. NCBI lineage: Eukaryota > Viridiplantae > Streptophyta > Magnoliopsida > Buxales > Buxaceae > Pachysandra > Pachysandra terminalis. The sequence continues at coordinate 15,850 of JAUPMG010259230.1, forward strand.
CTAGAGTCAAGAATCTAGGTCATATATTTGTGAAGAGTGTACTAATGTCCTTGAAGGGTGCTCCTTTGACTTAGGAAATCACAGTTGTAGCCTCCTATAAGGATTGGCTTGATTTGGAGTGATACCACACCCTGAAACACTCCAGATTTGGCTAACCTCGAGCTTCGGCGACCTCCCTGGTTCGCCGGAGAGTACACTGATAGTGTCAGTAACTAAAATTAGAGTTTCGGCGACCTCCCTCGGTTCGTCGAAAGCCCCTCGGCGACTACCTTGGTTAGCCAAGCTAGCCGCCGAATGATGGAGGACCCTTCCAGCTTACTAGAAAGGATGCCGAATCCTTTTTCGCTGCACCGAGACCCCGCCGAGACCAATTCGGTTCACCGATGACCCAGCCCCCTTCCTCGGTTCGCCGAGACCCTATACTTGCCTTTTGTTTTTGGATTTCTGACCTCGGATATTCGTCACACCTTTGCCCAAGTGTGTTAACTCGCTCCCGAAGTTCGTGGGCTTGCCCAATCTCGGTGATGACTTGTTTATGTATGTGTACTACTTTAGGGTGTTTTCTTGTGGCTTGCCTATTTGTTTCCATTTTGTGGACTATGCTAGATAACATGATAGTTTTACTTAGTAATGCATCTTATATACTTTTGTGCTTTGTAGAGTAGAATTATGGGACTGTGCCCATATACTTGATGATTTGAATATATGTCTATGTTTCATTGTGTGTTGCATTAATTTAAAGGAAGTGAATTTGATGAGTAGCATGTGGACCATTCCGGCTGTGATAGTCTAGTCTAATACCCCATGTGATAACTCAGGTTTAGACTAATATTTGAGATATTGACTTGATTTCCATGTTGTCCTATGAGAGGACCCTATTGATACATCCAACCTGAGAGAGAAACCCACATAGGGCAGGCCTCTACAGTCTTGAGGTGATGGTTACCCTAGGATCCGCATGTTGGTGTAAATTGGGAAGATGGTGAACTATCCCAAGGATCCGCACATTGGTGTATGCTTACGAGACAGTGAGACCATAGTACCCTTCTGGTAGATTGTGAATATGTATGACTCCGTGAGGGAGCCGCGCGTCGGTGCAAGTCTTGGCCAGTGGCCTGTGATCAAAATATGGTGGGGCGATTGTGATTCCTAGGTTGAAAGCCCTTAAAACTATGTTGTACACATATAATGAACTCTTTCCCCTACGTTGTTTCGACGGGGGATGAATTCAGGTCGCTGGGACATCCTGGGGCGAATTCAGGTTCCTGGGACACCCCGGATAGAGATTCGAGATTAGGTTGGAGTTTACTATATTTCACCTTCCATACAACGTTGCATGTTCATTTGCATTTCATATCTTTGTTGATATTAGTGTGAGTGCCTCGTGTATGATACACTTGGTCTAATTTTCATACAAATTTAGGCACGCAGTTATTTATGATTTGGACCCCAGATTAAATACCTTGTGAGGTTGGGAGAGAACAACACTTCGTGCATTATATATTGAATTATAATTGTTCACCTTATGCACAGATGCATATTGGATCACATCATAGATATTATCATATTTTGTACTTATATTATGTTTTCTCATTATGTTGGGGGTATGAGTAAGCACCTTGAATTGAGAGGTTACTTATCTGGGCTTTCCAACTTGTGTATGTTCAATTTATACTTTTCAGGTCTTGGAGCTTGTTGGTGCAAAGAGTGCCTGGTTTGGGTATGGATCAACAGTACCTAGTGCAGGATTGTATTAGTGATAGACTTTCCTTTTTTAGTCTTGTAATATATTAATTCTTCTATTTTAGTTACTTATATATTACTAGAACCTGTTATTCTGCTTCTGCTTATGTTTTGACAACTGAGAAGTGTGTAACACTTATACTTTTGGACCTATTACTGCTACTTGTTAGTCTTAGGAATATGATAATGTGAATGAATTAATGCATGTTTGCTGTTTTGCAGGTCAGCTAAGGATTAGGAGAAAATGGGCTTAAACCAAGCCATTAAAGCTTCAAGTAGAATAAAAGCTCAAGGCGTGTAAGAGGAGGTGAATAAGGTCCAATTCAAAAGCTCAATTATACGTTGAAGTTCATGTAGTAAACCCACGGAGGAAACCCATGTCAAAGTCCAAGGTGAAAGTCCAAAAAAAAAGCCAAAAGAAAGCCCAGTTATACAGTCGATCGATCTCATTACGATCGATCGCAGAAATTCGATCGAGAGCAGAAGCGGTGCGATTGAGCGCACTCGTTACAGCAGCAATTGCGTATTTGCCAAGGAGTTTGAGTCCGAATGTGATGTATCTTCCCTTTCTTTTGGATAATGATTAGATAGGAAAACATGTAATATAAAGACTATTAGGGGGTAGTTTAGATGAATATGAACCGATTTGATGTTTGAATTGAATAAGGATTTGTGATAAATCTCTGTTCTTCTGGTTGTTCTTTGCGTTCTTCGTTGTTCTTCGTGTTCGTGCTTGCTCGGGCTTATGCAATTCGTGGAGATGATCTTTTACATCCCTGTTGAAGATCAAACGACCATGAGCAGCTAAACTCCCTTGTGTTGTATTGATGTAAACTCTAATCCTTTATTTATGGTTTAATTTTATGGGTTTTTAGGTTGTTAATTCACGGTTTGTGATTGCATGATTAAGAGGTTTTATTGAATCAGACTTTAATGCTTAATAATCAAGCCTAATAGAATGATTGGCCGTTAGTTTTGTTAGGATTGAACCCAAAGTTGTTCCTATTTTCTGTGATTATAGGAATACTAATCATGTAATAGTGACTAATGACACGATGAGTATGATAGGATTTCATAGGCCAGGCCTAGAGAAGACGGGCTATAATTCATGTAGATTAGTTAGTGTAGGTAGACAGGCCGTGCCACCCGAAGATGGGTTATCGTTATCCCATATGATATTGTAATTTATGCCTAAGAATTTGATAGCTTATGCCTAGAGAAATCGAAAGATAGGCTATGCTTATTCTTAGCATAATACCTTTTTGGGATGTTGTGTGTGCTTGTAGCCACACAAATCTGTGTTCAGACAGTGAATTAATGCCTAGGAATTCATGAGATTACCATAATGAAAGGGATAGAGGGATCATCAATACTCGTCTATTTTCTTTATTGATTTAATTCTCTTAACTTAGTTTAGATTAGTTTACTTGAATTTTAGAAATAGATTACAAAAATCCCTTTTCTTTTTCTAATTAATTTCTTAGATTTAATCTGATAATTTAACAAACTAAACCCATTCATTCCTTGAGGTTCGAAACCTTCAAAATAGCCCTATGCTATGAGGATTCATATTATTGCGAGTGGTTAATTATTAATAAATTCACACATCAATTTTTGGCGCCGTTGCCGAGGACTGGTTTACGGTTTAGCTTGCTAATTTTGTTAGATAGGTCTATTTAAATTCGATAGATTTTTCTTTTAGATTTTTTTTATTCTTTTTAAGCCTGTGTGTGTTGTCTGTTTCAGGTTCTGTGTGCACAGTCGATCGAGCGACTTCAGATCGATCGCAAAAGTGCGATTGAGCGCACTACGATCGAGTGCAAAAGTGTGATCGAGCAACTGCTCTGCAGAAACTGCCCAGAATTGCTTCCAACAGCCACCACAGCCAGGTAGTTATTTTTCTTTTATTCTTTTAGGACTTTTACTGTTACTGGTGTATGTTAGGTAGGAGATCCTTGGCCCTATCACTTTTATCTTGCAACCAAGAATTAAAATGGACTCTTATAAAGAACCAAAAGGACTCTAACTTGGTAGGAAGACATATACCAGAACCAATGGAACCAGCAGAAGAGAGGCATGTGTTGCTTAGGGATCACTATATCCCTTATACATGCACCTCTCCTTCATGCATTCAGCTTCCGCAAGTTGCGGCAAGCCATTATGAGATTAAGTTCAGCGTTATTCAAATGCTCCCATCATACTTTGGACTTAATAATGGGGATCCTTACAAGCACCTCGATAAGTTCCTCGAAATCTGCGTTACTATCAAATTGCAAAATTTTATTGAGGATGCTTTAAGGATGCGGCTATTCCCCTTTTTACTTAAGGATAAAGCCAAGCATTGGCTGAATTCCTTAGGGGAAAATACTATCACCACATGGGTTCAATTACAACATAAGTTCCTAAAAAAGTATTTCCTCATAGGAAAGACCAACCAGATTAGGAGAGCTATCACTAGCTTATCCCAAGTGGAAGGGGAGGCATTTCATGAGAGGTAGGAAAGACTAAAAGACCTACTTAGAAAGTACCCACACCATCAAATTCCTAAGTGGCAGCTTATGCAATGCATTTATGACAGTTTAAGTTAACCACATAGGCAGATGATGGATGCCTCATGTGGTGGTACTTTTATGCTAAAAATTGAGAATGACGCATGGACTCTCTTCAAGAATCTATGTGAAAATTCTGTACAACATGCTTCTGCTAATAGGAGGACACCGGGCCTTAAGGCCCCTAATGCTGAAAGTCTTTTTGAGGTGATTAATTCATCGGATGTGACTAGTAAGGTAGATGCATTATCATGAAAGCTAGACCAGATTATGGCAGCTGGCTTTGACCATATTCCTCCACCTCACATGTCCATCCCGAATGAACCATGTGCTTTATGCTATAGTCCCTCACACCACACTAGAGATTGTCCTTCCTCGGGACAATTTTCAGACATATCTCATGAAAATGTCAATGCTGCCTTCTCTAGACCGGGTAATGATCCATACTCTAATACTTACAACTCGGGATAGAGGAACCATCCGAACTTTTCATGGCAAGCCCAAGTGCCTGAAAATTCGGCTCCAACGTATGGTATGCAACCTCATGTGCAACCATATCCTAATCAATCTTACCAACAATCTACCAACTATAGGCCTGCCCAGCAGCACTACCAGTCAGCTC
>JAUPMG010259238.1:0-20763 GCA_031762675.1 Pachysandra terminalis
TTTACATTATGTTGTGGTGTATATATATATATATATATATATATATATATATGTATAGAGAGAGAGAGAGAGAGAATACCCAGCTGATCATTAATGGAAAGCAATCACTATGATAGAGTTTCAGCTTCTTGATCGACCACAGCCGCATTTGCAGTACTTGCAATTTCACATCAAAAATGAAAAAAAAAAATATATAAAGAACAATCAAAAATTGTTTATGAGAAGAAAATGGTTTTAGGGTCTCTTGGAAGCAATGCCTTCATTGTTGAGAATAGAAAAGGGAGAGAATTGTAGGTTGAGGAAGCAGAGGAGTTGGAGGCGCAGAGAATTTAGAGCAGATTGAAGTTATGACGTTTAACTATAATAGGAGAAACTTGTATAAAAGCAAAGGGAAAGCAGAGAAGTTGGAGGGCAGAGAAGTTGGAGGAGCATTTGAGTTATGTACAGAAAAGCATAGGGGAAGAAGAGAAGTTGGATGGGTTTTGAGTTAATAAGTCAAAGTTAATCAAGTCATTCAATTGAATTAAATAAGGACGTAGAGTGATTTAAATGTGTGAAGCATTTAATTTTATGAGAAGTATGTTGCCAAATCATCAGTGGCTTTCCAGTTAATAAGTCAGAATTAATCAAGTCATTCAATTGAATTTAATAAGGACGTAGAGTGATTTAAATGTGTGAAGCATTTAATTTTATGAGAAGTATGTTGCCAAATCATCAATTGACGTGGAATAATTAAAAATTGAGAGAATTCATTTAAGAATTCTCTATAAAAATCATCCTTAACATATCAATTGCGTACAATGCGGGAGAATACATAATAATTGTGTTAAATAAAATGAAGGAAGAGGAATATGGATCCGAGTGAGGTGTAATTATGATTTAAAAAGACTTACATTTTTACACTATCTAACTATCAGCATTTTATATTTATCTCGATTTAAGGCAAAAGAAGGGTTGTTTAGTTTCCAAAACTACCCTTATTCCTTTTTCCTTTTCTTAATGCTTGATTCTTAGATGTCATAGTTGGAAACAAATCGGCATTGGTCTTGGCTGTGGGGTGATTTTTCATCCAATTATAGATCACCCCACAGCGAAGACCACAGCTGATTTTCATCCCATCTCAACATAGTAAGTTGCTATTGTGCTATAATGGGTAGGGTGGGTTCAACTCGTTTATCAACGGGTTAGAAAATCATTTACCCAAATCGAACTCACCCACAAACGGGTTGAATCGGCCAACCCATTTAAATTAATTAAATCATAATCCATCCACATCACCTATTTAATATTATATTTTTTATAAATATTATAAATAAATTTATTTAATATTAAAAACTATTTTTAACCTATCAAATACAAAAATAGTAAAATATGAGTCTGTCAAACATAGCCTCACATTGATCAATGAGAACGGATAAGGGGAGTAAGGATCTCCTGCACTAGTCCACAGAAGATCCTCATCCAGATAAGGGTGGCTCACAGCTAAATAGGTTGGGTTAAGTTTTAAGCCCCGATACGGTTACGCCCGACCCGAACCATTGCCACATCTACCCTTTAGAAAGGGAGGAGAGAGAAGAAGACCTTTTTTTGGTAAGAGAGAGAGAGAGAGAGGGGAAAAGAAGAAAAAGTGGAGTTTACATGTGTGAGAGAGAGAGAGAGAGAGAGCTGGTGGTGGGGAGTGAGAGAGTGGAGAGAGTTCTCCCACCAAAAAAAAGAAATGAGAGTGGAAGTTTGAAATTCAAATTCATATGGAACTTAGAATCTGATTGGCTAGAAAAAATGGGTTTGGGTTAAGGTTTTCTCGATCCAACCCGCCAAATTCGTGTGATCCGTTTATTATTATTATTTATTAATTAATTAAATTTTAAATGGGTTATTAGGTTCGACCGGTTTATGGGCGGGTTGGGGATTTCCCTGACCCGTTGGTAAATGGGTTGAATCGACCAATCCGTTTAAGCCTTGACCCGATCATGACCCGACACACACAACCCATTGCCACATCTACCAGTTAGAAAGGGGAGAGAGAAGGAGGCCTTTTGTTTTTGGTAAAAATGAGAGAGAGGAAGGGAGGGAGGAAAAGAGGAGAAAGTGGAGTTTACATGAGGAAGAGAGAGAGATAGTGGTGGGGAGAGAGGAAGTAGAGAGAGTGCCCCACCGAAAAAAGAAATGAGTGGTTAGAAAAAATGGGTTCGGGTTGAGGTTTTCTCAACTCGTTAGTAATCGGGTCGAACTTGACCCAACTTGCCAAACCCGTATACACGTTTATTATATTATTATTATTTTATCAATTTAAAATTAAAATAGTAATAATAATAATAAATTAAAATAATTAATTAATTAATTAAATTTTAAACGAGTTGGCGAGTTCGACTTGTTTATGGGCGGGTTGGGTTTGGATTGAGGCTTTTCCTGATTCGTTGGTAAACGGGTCAAACCTGACCCAATCTGTTTAAGCCTTGGCCCGATTACGACCCGATCCAACCCGACCCATTGCCGCATCTACCAGTTAAGAAAGGGGAGGAGAGAGGAGACCTTTTTTTTGGTAAAAGTGAGAGAGAGAGAGGGAGGGAGAGAGGAAAAGAGGAGAAAGTGGAGTTTACATGGGGAAGAGAGAGAGAGAGAGAGAGATAGAGGTGGTGGTGGGGAGAGAGAGAGTGGAGAGAGTGCCCAACATGGTTTCAAGGATCGGGTGCTAGCGGTCTGGACCATATCAATCCGGTTCCAACCCGCGATACAAAGACTTGTATCGTTAGGTTATGGACTGGTGGTCCGGTGACCAGTCCCGCCGATCTGTGATCGGTTTCGACAAGCTGACGATCGGTACCGCCGGTCCGGCAGTCTAGCATTCGGTACTGCCGATTCGGCAGTCCGAAGACCGGTTCCGTTGGTCCAACTATTGGTCTTGTCGGTTTGGTGGCCGGTCCGACGCCGGTCTAAAATTTTTAATTTTTTGTACCGGAACTGGACGGGACTGGTCCGGCGACCGGTTCCGGTCTTTAAAACCTTGGTGCCCAACCAAAAAAAGAAATGAGAGTGGAAGTTTGAAATTCAAATTCAAATGGGACTTAGAATTTGATTGGTTAGAAAAAGTATTTTATATTATTTTTTAATTCAAAATTTTAAGAAATTAGGATTGAGGGAGGGAAGTTTGAAATTCAAATGGGACTTAGAATGTGATTGGATAGAAAAAATAGGTTCGGGTTGAGGTTTTCTCGACTCGTTGGTAAACGGTCGAACCGATCCAACCCGCTAAACCTGTGTGACCCGTTTATTTTTATTTTTTAAAATAAATAATTAATTAAATTTTAAACTGGTTGACAGGTTCGACCTGTTTACGTGCAAATTTGGTTCGGGTTAAGGTTTTCCTGACCCATTGGTGAACAGGTCGAACCCAACCCAACCCATTTAAACATCGACCCAATTTCAACCGGACCTATTGCCAACTTTGGGGATCCACTAAGGTGGGAAAAAGGGGGTGAGGGGAGAAAAATGTGGGAGAAAAAAACGTAAAAGGGGGTGAGTTCAAAATTCAAAACTTGAAATCTTGAAATCTCATTGGTTATGTTTTTTTAAAAAAATTGAAAATTTTGAGAATTTAGTATCGAGGGAGGGAAGGCTTGGGAAGCCTCCTTCCTTAGAAGTATGTTTGGTATATATTATAAGATATATATACACAAATCTAACCATAATTAAACTGCAGTTGGTTTGAATTGGTTGGTTTTCGGTTGAACTGACCCAAGTTACACACCCCTATTAGAAAGAACAGTTATTCTAATAAAAGAATGATTGTTATTTTGATTGAAAATAATTAAACATTGTTGTCCTTGGCAAATTAGTCCCTGAAAATTGTATCATCTTAAAATCAATGCAATGACTGCTTTTACTAACCCAGATTGAACCCAAAACCAAATTAACTGATCAGTCCGGATTCTTATTAGGGTTGGATCGGGCAGGGTTCCGGCACGCCAGGTCAAATTTGCACTTCTACTTCTGTGCTTGATTGATGTGCGGGAGTTCGATCCAAATTACTCACTCATCGACTGAAAAGAACTGTTAACTAGAGAGAGAGAGAGAGAGAGAGAGAGAGAGAGAGAGAGAGGTACATCCAATAAAATTAACAAGAATAAAAATATAAAAAAAAATAATGATAAAAGTTTACACAGTATCAAATGGAAAAGTTACAAAATGAGGGATGGGGTGGGCGTTGAGGGATAGCCCCAAGAATAATGGATACAATAACTCAGGAAAATGAATTCCAAATTGAATAGAGAAGAACTGGTTGATATTGGAACAAAACATGAGGAAATGGATATCCCTAAGAATAAATAAATTAGGACTGACACAAGTAAAAGACATCAACTGATTCTTGAATGGACAACTTGTCAATCTATATGGACAATCTAAACAAATAGCAATGCAGCTACTTTTTGATTTAAAATGTGTTGCTGCTCTCACTTGCAGATATAGTAGGGCCCTCTGGCTTCACAAGATGTGATCCTCTGCTTTTGATATCAAGCCCCTGTAATCGGCCTAGTGGGTCCTGCTGCAACATCTCAGACAGAGTATGAGGGTTTGTTGCAAGCACGGGGTGGTGGCTTGACATTGACTGGGAAGGATGAAACTGCGGCAACGGTGTGTTCTGATGACCACCAGGTCCGGGTTGTTGCGGAAGGGAAAAATAGGATGGTGAAGAATATGGCTTGTGATAGACTCCCAAATTGAAAGATTCTCCAGGGCTAACTATTTCTCCTATGGCCATCTTGAGCCTCTCAACTTCTTCCTTCAGGGCTTCGTTCAGGGCTGCATCGCATTAGAAAATCATGTCATCTATATCATCATCATCCCAACGTTGCATGGTGCTTCTAGAAGCATCGATATATTCGTATCCCAGGCAATTTAAATTACCACTAGCATCTTCGTATACATATTTCCAGGATAGTGCAAGAGGATTGAGTATCTCATCATTCAACAATGCACAATAATGAGAAAAAAGGTAGAAATTGATACTAACCATCACGCAACTGAGCTTGCTGTTCCATAGCTTGTAACCGAAGTTTTAGCTCTGTGTTCTCAATATTCAGAACCGTTGTATCTCCCTAAAATAGAAGAAACAAGTAAGACCGTGTGCCTTTCTCGTAGAAGAAAATGGCAAACAAATAAATAAAAAATCAAGTAAGATGATAAACCAAATGTGTTTATGTTACAAATAAAGCACATATACATACACAACATAGAGATATGTGGGAAATTGGAATATAGTTCTATGAATCAGAATGGGATGCAAAATCAAACAGAAACACAGTTATACTGAATCAGGACATGGTGCGTTAAAGATTAATGCAGGCAGTGACAAAGGCAGTTGCCTCAAGAAATCCTAACTTGATTAAATGTCAGGATTCAGGAGGCAATACCAGAAGCAAGGTACTCGAATAGGAACAGGAGCGAAAGCTGAACCAGCAACAAGGTCAGAAGGTTCTTGTTTCGAACAATTGACACCCATCACACAATAAATCACTTTCTTCAAGGACCCCACAACTGATTCTACCATAGAGACCAATGATAAATAATAACTCCCACCCTATCTGATTTAAAAATCAAAATACTAGATGCCGTTTTATTTATTTTTTTATTCTCACTTAAACATTTGGAAATGCAGTAGCAATGTTGTAATTACTCGCTTTTAAGCAGTGGCATACTTATAACTGCACTATCCCACCAATTATTTCATGCACCAAGTTTTCATTCTTAAAATAGTTTTGAAAACAAAGTTGCACACTATTCTTTCAACTTCATTTTGAATATTGAGGCACACCAATTAGATCCCAAATGCAGTTAAGTCTCTCGATTTAAAATGTAGATTTTTGCAAGTCATGATGCATCTTATGTGAAAACTCCACCAAGAAAAACCTGGAATAGGTTGAGTTGTGCAGAAAGAGTTGTAGCTTCGGTTTGAAGGTTCTGAACTTTTCGCTCAAGTTCTGTTATATAGCGGGCCTTCCTCTCTTTTGAGCGAGCAGCAGACTGCCGATTAGCCAGAATCCTGAACATAACAACACATTAAATGTAAGGAAGTTCGAAAAGTACCTTGGATCCACAATTTAAAATAAATAAATTAAAAACATTAAGATTACTTTTGAAGGTCGTGAAAAAGGAAAGCATATAGGGACCTATGCAGTTCTCCAAGGGCTAAATGTTTTAGTTGAAACTAAACTGGGATCTTGCCTAATTTTCCAAGAGCAGTCACCTATCTAACCAGGAAACGTATACTTAGACTTGATTTGAATCCAAAAAATACTAAAATATTTTTGGGAAAGGTTTATCACTTACCTACCCATCTGTATATCAATCCAATTTTATCTTGCCTACTACTAGGGGTGTAATTCGATCGGTTTGGTTCGGTTTAGGGGCCAAACTGAAATATAGTGAATTAAACCAAAAATCGAACCAAACCGAAACAAAAACTGAAGTATAACACCTAACCAAACTATAGTGGCCAAAACTGAAAACCGAACCAAACTGAAATAGATTCAGTTTGATAAAATTAATGCTATTTTATGTACTAAATACACACATACACAAAACACACACACACACACACACACACTTATATACATATATAGATATATTAGTTCGGTTCGGTTTACCTATATTTAGTTAAGTTTGGTTTAATCAAAGCCTAAACCGAAAACCAAACCCAATTAATTCGGTTTTTCATTTTACAAACCAAAACCAAACCGAAATGAAAAAAAAAAAAAAGCAAACCGACTTTTACAGTTTGGTTGTTTCGGTTTTTGGTTTAAACCGAACCAATTGACACCCCTATCTACTACAAAGCAACAAATTAGGAATTCTAAAGGAAAAGAAAAATTGATCAAAGGTGACTCTTTCTAATACTTTGTTCATCAAACAACATAGAGCATCAAATGTCAGAATCTGGATGGGTCTGTTAATAATTTTGCATGGATTGTTTAGGTGAATTTCCTAGAACCAGCAATTGTTGATGCCATTAGCAAAGAGAACCTGATGTGTTGTTCTCTGACTCCTTGGCAGAATTCGAATAAAATCAGCAATTTACATTTGGACTTAATGCAGCCCAGTTAAGAAAACAGACTATTTTACAGCAAAAGCAGATTACACTCTCGGTAGTCTTTCTTCTGCTAATAAAGGGAGCTCATTCAATATGATCTAGGCAAGTCATATTACATTCAGATTTGATCTTAGAGCTGGAAAATAAGCAAATTCACTAAATTCATTTCTGGATCGAAACACTTTTAGAACTTCTCACAATATACCTAAGGAACAAATCCACCTAAATATTTAGATTTGCATACAATTGATCAAACGAGGACGAATCAAACTTCAATCGCCTTGAATTCAATATCAGATGAAAATCCTCCACAAAACCAAAACGAAAATCTAAAAACCGAAAAAGAGAAAGAAGATAGATGAACCTCTTAGCTCGTTTAGGATCAGCAGCCCAAAGCTCAGCGAGCTTATCAGGAGCCATTGCCTTCTTGGCCTCCATAATATCCCCAATCAGACTCTCTCCTGTTGAGATAGAAGATCCATCAACCGAATTGCTCTGCCGATGTCGAGATCTCAGATTTTTCTCTCCGTCACCGCTATCACCCTGTAATCCTTCTCCGTCACCGGCATTGTCGATCCGACAATCTCCGGCCGTTTTTCCTCCGGTCTGACAATCCTCGATCCTGGATGCGAGCTTCTCAACGTCCATGTAAGTGGAGAAGAGATAATCTTCCGACCCGATCTCTTCGAAGCTCATCGTCGACGCATCAAATGGATCTGAGACGAGATCAAGGTCATCACGAACCCGGTAATTCGCCTCCGAGTGGGCTCGTCGATGGTGAGAGCTTCTGGAGGAGATGTTAGGGTCTCTGAGCATCGTCTCTGTTGATTATTGAGAATTAGGGTTTGGATTCGATGAACCATGCATTTCCATCATTCCACGGCTCGCTTGATTTGTGCCGGTTTGTTCTGGCGCCTTTTTCTTACCAGAAGAAAAAGAGTCTTTCCTTATTCATTTATTTTATTACACACATGCAAAAGAAAAGAAGAGAGAAAATGTACATTGGCTTTCTTTTAAAAAGGGCAAATTTCTTTAATATTTGTTTTTTTAGACAGCTTTTGTTTCCGTTTCTTTCTCGAGGAGTAATGGAAGGATACACATGACCAAAATAAAGGTGGCCTTAGATTCAGACACGTATTGTTAGCCGTCCTAGATTATGACACGTGTTTTTTGTTCACGTTCCTCCTGATGCTTTAATTACCTTACTCGGCCTCTAGAATCTAGATGCAAGGAACGAATTTCTTGTTTATTGGATTGTGTTTGACGGTGGGGCTTCACTTGTGTGGGTGGCGACTACCTTTTTTGCAGCTCAATCTTAAACCAAGCTAAAATCCTTTTTTCAATATTTTTTTTTTTAGCTAGAACAAGCTCAAACCTTCATATACAAATCTGGTGGTGGCAGCGGTTTAATAAAATTATTGTTATTTTTGATAAAAAGAAAACAATTATATATATATATAATTTATGTTTTTTTAGTTCGATCTAGTTAAAATTTTAACCGTAAACCTAAGACACATGTTAAACTCGTATGACGTTCACAAAAGATTTCGTGATCCAGATCACAAAAGATTCCCGTCCTCTCATCACAACATCTGATGATGAAACAAATAAGTCAGCATCACGTGAGACTGTCTGGAGATCATGCTTTAGCATCATGGACGACCTGATCCTACCAAAGAGGCAAAACACGTTCGCACCATCCATTCTCTCTCTAGAAGAATTGATTTTCTATGAGCTTGATGACTTCTCTCTCTCTTTCTTTTGTTTGGCTCTTTATTTAACCAATAGCTGTTGCTCTTAGTTCATGGTAAGGGGCTCATAAGCTCAACAAATACATTCATGAGCTCAACCTGTTTAGACAGCATTTGTAAATGCAATTTGAGAAAGTCATACAAAGAGGTCGTAAACGAGTCATGTTGAGTCTACCCAAGCTTTACGTAGTTTGACTTGAGCTCTTTAATACTGGGTCTGTTAAGGCTAGGGTTGGCCCAATAACATCATTAGGCTCATGGCCTCAAAGCCTTTTAACTGTAAGCTTTAGATCTACAAAAGCACTTGAATTTATCGGCTATCTTCTTCTACTGCTTATAAGTAGAAACTTATCAAACGCATTTATGGTTATCTTCTTCAACTGCTTATAGGTAAGAACTTATTAAACGTATTTGTGCCTTAAAAAGGTGCTTAAATAATTAAGTTATAAGCTCTAATAAAAAGTTGATTAAATAGTGCCAAACGTGTCCAAAATTATAGCATTTTATTTTTAAAATTTAAAACTATTGATGGTTAGTTTAGATAATGTAATATTATAAATTTATTTAAAAATAAACTAATGAAGATATTAGTTTTAAGGGGGGGAATTAAAAGAAGAAATAAAAAAATAATAAAAAAAAAGGAATGATGTGAGAGAAGAATGATAGGGTGGTTGTGACTAAGGGTGAGGTTTTGACTCTCAGAATGCAAATTCGTGTTCTGAGTACGAGAGCATCATCAATGCTCGGATTTGAAAATACAATTTGTAGATTGGAGTAAAATCACAGTTAATGATGGAATTGAGATATTTTTAAAGCATTTGAATGTTTGGGTTTGAAAAAAAGAATAGATAATTTTGTTATTTTTTAGGATTTTTGTAAAATTATATAGATATGTTTGATTCTGAAAAGAATGTTAAATTGGGTTAATATATATCCATTTTAAACTATATCATCCAATAAATGTACATGAAGTATATATATATATATATCTCCATTTTAAGTGTTCTAGACTACAAGTTATTTTCAAATTTGACGCTCTTGCATACTCATTGTCACACTCGCTCAGCATTCTGATAACTTAGGTTCTGTTGTCCACAACACAAACCGCTAGGCTCCAGACCATAGCCAACCATTAAATTAATGGGCTTGGATTAATTTACCCGACATCTGAGGGACTGGGATCCTATGTGCTGGGATCCCGTGTGCTGTAAAGACAAACTCTGGAAGGGCAAAATAATATTTACACCTCCCGAGTGTGGACTCCACCCCCAAATTTGTCTCTACAGCACACGGGATCCCAGCACATGGATCCCGGTTGACATCTGAATCGCTTTACTAGAAGATATTATGTTCTTGACGAGTTATTATCAGAAAGATTGATGTGAGAGAAGAATGATAGGGTGGTTGTGGGTTTGATTGACCCAACTAACCATGTTTTTCCGTTCACCTAAACAATTTGGATTGAGATTTCATGTTTTTGTTCCAACAGTTCACCTAATCAACTATGATATTTGATTAATAAGTGAGGTGGGTGTGAGAAAAATGCTTTTGATGGAATCGGGTCCACCTAGGCGGGACACTCGTCCAAGTTTGTCAACCCAAGGGTCCGTCACCGGCAAGCAATTTAAACTAGACAACAGACACAGGTGGGTCCTATAATCGGTTCCTTGGTGGATCGGGGCAATTATTATTGGCCACAGAATATAATTAGATGGATCTTTGCATTCGTCACATGTCATTTGATGCGAGATCCACATAAACGAATGGTCACCAAAGAGAGAAAATATCCAAGTTGTTTCGTCTTAGTTAATAATCCGAATGGTCTCTATCGAAAGATGGAAAACCAATTAATATCAAAACAAATAATATGACAGATTTTTTATGTACATGATGTGGAGTTCATATCGTCAGAAGCCCTCTCTGTTTCACCTTGTAATTCGGACTGTAAATCATAGAAAATAATTTTATATATAAACTAGATATTTGTTATATACCCATACATCATTTAAAACAGAATTGTTTTTCATGTTGGGGTCTTACGACCCATACATACATAGTGTTTGGAGAGAGCACTTTGTCTGGTTTATGAGCTTGAATGATTTGCTGCACAAATGCTTGTACCTTGTGCTGAAATGCAACGTATACAAGCATTTTAGCACAGGTGCAACAAATCTTCTGAACAAAATTTCAGAAGAAATACTCTCGTGTTTGGGTACATGATAAATACTTTGTTCAGAGATATATATATATATATATATATATATATATTTCCTTTAAAGTAAGATTTACAAATCAGTTTTATACATAGACGTGTACACTTGTTTCACCACTTAGATAAGATCTAGATTCTACTATACCTTCTAGAAGTCTAGACGCGTAGTGTGTATTTACGGACATCTATACACACGTGATGTGTGTGAATGTATATAAGTTATAACCGATGCTGCAGTTTTCACGCTCTAGACAATATGAGAGTATTTCAAAGATCCTAAATGCCTTGGATATAATTTGAGCATTTTCTTTCATATTTTCTTAACCCACACATTGTGTACACTCAAATCTTGATCTTCTTTCTACGCATTGTTGATTCATTACTTTTTAAAAATAACTGTGTACTCATCTTATTAAAAGGAAAGTTGATTATTTTAAAAGAATAGATCAATCATATACATTGATCCAGGAATGAGTGCAGGACTTGGGTGTAGATAATATGAAGCCATCATAAACTCGGAAGTACATCGTCTCTGATATTTTTCTATAATTTTTTCAACGGTACCAATACCATGACACCGCGAACCATCAATGAAATCGATGACCAGTCAATCTAAAACCCTAAGATGCAAATCAACCTAACCATTTGTATCGTCGCATCGTTTGTATCATCGAAAACACCATAGAAAAGTATTGCAAACAATTTTCTTTCCATAAACTCATAGAACTTGCAACAATCAAACTAAATTTTATCCCACCCTAACAAGAACAGTCATTTATCGATTTAATGGAGGGGTTACGTGGCATGATGCGGTTCATGCCTTCGAAAACATTAAAGGGTCATATTGTAGACAAATTTGTTCTTTTATAAAATCTTTTTCATCGAAAGAAAATCCTCTGCAACATTTCCCTATAATATTTGCTAACGGCACCAATGGCATGATACCACGAGACACCGATAGAAGTGATAATCGGATATTCCAGTTAAGTAAAGGCCGTTGATTTGTGCCTTGGGGTTTTAGAATGATTGGTTAACGGTTTGTTGATGCTGACGTGGTATCAAGCAATAGGTATGGCCCAAAAGATTTGTAAGAAGATATCCTTAGATGATTTGCTTCTTTTTTTAATCAAATAATCATTTTGTACTCTCCGGCGTTTCCCACCTCCAAAGGCTACAAAGCACTTAATGATAAGCCCTTTTAGTTCCCCTGTCTGCACCACAAAAGAGTAGTAAGATTTTCATATTGCCGGCGATGTTATCAAATTCGATGTCTATCTCTCTTGATCAACACCATCTTTCTTTCTACTTTATTGGGTATCGGTTTAAGCTGGAATTCAAATTGGTTAGGGAGGACCATTCTTGATCAAAAAAGAAGCCGGAATCCTTCATCGACGGTCCCAATTTCAGATAAGAACACAGATACTTTTCACCTTCCCTTTCTCTTTCCTTATTCTTTGTAACCTAAAAAGATGCTCTTTTGTATGTCTTTATCTAGTTGGAATCCTGAAAACAGCAATTCAAAACACTCTTATCTCTCCCTCTCTTTAGTTTAAAAGAGATCAAGAACACAACATAAAAAAAAATTAATTTCAAGTCTCAAGTAAGAGAGATGATTTCTTCTATGTCGATTTCCTTCGTGGTTCGATTCATCACTACAAACCCCCCCAATTGAACTCAGTTCATTCACAGTTTCTAGGGTCAAACAAATATTCATTGTTCTCCATCCCTCGAAAAAAAAAATCTAGATTTGATTTGTTTGATTTCAGAAACAAACAAAGAGAGTGTAACCATCTTGAATCGATTTGCTTTAACAACAATGGTGAGTCGTCATCATCCACATCGTCTCCTTCTAGAGACAGAGCTGGATCTATCACCAACAAACGGAAGCATGACACGTGGGCAGGCGAACTTCGACACCAACATGGTGATCATCCTTGCAGCTTTGCTATGTGCACTAATATGCGCCCTTGGGTTGAACTCAATTGTGCGTTGTGCTCTACGGTGCAGCCGCAGGTTCGCCTTTGAGACACCAGACCGTGCTGCTGCACGTCTAGCCGCAACCGGGCTCAAGAAGCGTGCGTTGCGTCAGATTCCGGTGGCGGTTTACGGTGCGGGTACGAACATCCCGGCGACGGAGTGCCCTATCTGTCTAGCGGAATTTATGGACGGGGAGAAGGTCCGGGTGCTGCCAAAATGCAACCATGGGTTCCACATGAGATGTATAGACACGTGGCTAGTGTCACACTCTTCGTGCCCCACTTGTCGCCACTCTTTACTTGAACGTCCGACGAGTTCAGATGTAGCTGACGTAGACGCTGGAATCCGGCGGCCGGGAATTGAGTCCGGTGGACAGGTTGGTGTCGTCGTACTTGTTGACGAGGTTAGTTGACGTGGTGATGCTCGGAAAACACCCGTCCGGCCCGTACATGGTTTAGAAGTATGATATAGAGCCTATTAAGACCTCGTGTGAGTTCGTAAGAAAATCTTTTAAAGGTGAAACTGTAAATACGGCGGTAGGATGACAAGGATAAATAGTCTTAGTTTTTTCTATTTCCCTTTTCCTTAAACATGCACAAGGCTAGTGATCAATTTCTGGTTCATTTACTTTTTTTTTCCCTGTTTTTTTTTCATTAGATAGAAAGCATGAGCCAGATTTAGGGCTTGTTTGCCTTGGCTTCCTACAAATAAGGGCTTTGAAGGGCTTTACTAAAAAAAAGCTTTGAATCAAAGTCATTGATTAAAAGTCATGTTTGGTAAAAAAATTTGTGTAAAAGGATGCACCTATACCACTCGATGAGCTAAGCATACCTCATTGGATGAGCAAAACATACCCTCACTGTGTCCTTCGGACAAAGTGTCGCCCTATCTACCTCGATATGTATCCATGTAGAGTATTTTGAACCCTAAACATGCCTCCACACAAGCTCATGCTAAGCCCTCGTGGTCTAACGATAGCTCATCATCCATGTATACAAACCCAATTGTGTATAGCACACGCGAGGGACACCTAACGTATTAGCCTCCACGCTCCGGATGGACGCACTATTATTGAGCACTTTGTCGTAATAGTGTCCCGAGACATACCATCGTAGTCCTAGGAGACCTTAAACAATACCTTTGTAATGCTAAAACCCGACCGCAAACCCCTTGTAGAGTACTTGTTTAGTGCACACTAAGCGAGTTGGGATCCTCCGTGGGGGAACACCCAGTGGTGTTCCTGTGGGCAAAATGGTATTTTTTCTCCCGGATGCGGGCCCTGAAATGCAAAAATACCATTTTACCCCGGAATTGTCTCTACCCTACAGGAACACAACAGTGGATCCACCCCACACTAAGCATAGGGAAGGCCAAAGTAACACTTGAATCTATATTTGTATCTTTTTAAAGAATGTGCAATAAAAATGAAAGGATAATATTTCTTTTTTAAAATTTTCACTTAAATTTAAAACATGGTTCTGCAAATAGTTTTTAAAAGCAACCTCGTACCTACTTAACCAAAATAGAGTTCTTCAAGAAGTACTTTCATCTAAAGCAGCTTTCAGAATTGTCACCAAACATCTAAGCATTGCATTGGATAGAAAGCCCTTTTAAGCCTAACAATGATTTCCTGGCCATTAAGAAGCTGCGCCAAAACAGGACCTTAGCAAGATCAAATCCACAAAAGCACTGTTCGCCGCCTCTCTCCGACCATCGTCTAGTTGATATCGGTCCAAAAGTTACGTAAAATGCCTCTATTGGCCCCACCACTTTGTCTGAGTAATTCCATCAAATGGCCATTGGATCGGCCAAATTGCAGATGATGGCAAATTCACGTCATGCTGATCCCTACAACAACGGGACCGCTTCTCTAGCGATAAAATCCGGCGATGTTTCATCCGGTCTATACCTCCAAATGGGTTTTCGCTTAAAAAAGCATCCTCTTTTGGCAAATCTGGAAATGTCTTCACTTTTGGCGACTGGTTTGGGTTGGTTTTATTATAAGGAATATATAGAGCACTAGGAATCACAATTGTGGACAATAGAATCGAATTTCAAAGGTCACTTTTTTTCTTCGTTCTTCCAAATCTTATTAAAGGAAATTTGTTTAAAGTAGTTCATTTTACTGTTAGAGAACCCTTTTGGTGAGCAACATTATTCATCATTGGACCACTCCCACCTTTGTACCTGATTGATAGATCTCATTCCTAGATTTTTCAATCCCGAGAAAACATCTTCTTGACGACAGATAGGAAAGGATTAGATTTATTTATTTATTTATTTTTTAAACCCACTAATGACTCGTCCACTAAAGATATTGTACCACTAGGTCTATATCGTACAAAGATACAGGTACCACTACGTAGAGGGATGGATGTACACCAAACTCGGATTTTTTCGTGCCTGCCATGCTTTGTGTTGTGCCGTGTTTAATTTTTGGTCCCAGGTTCGTAGCAGGGCACGATTTCTATCGTGTCGAGTTGGACTTCATGCTTTGCTTATAAGTCGAGCAAAATTTGCATCATGCTCTTGTTGGGACATGTTTGGCCGTGTCATGCTGTGCCACAGGCATGGAAACATAGGCCCAGCACGACACAGACATGGGGTTCATGCTAAGCACGGTACGACACATGTTGTGTCGTGCTCAGGCACATGCATAGCATGACTGGTACACGCGCCCTTACTTGCATGTACATCTCTACCACTAGGAAGGCTCTTTCATTGGAGTGAAGGAAACCATATTCCATGGGTGCAGATTTTCTGTGAATCTCACAAGAGGTTGACATGTGTCCACAAGTGGACTCCAATAAGAAAAATGACATGCATTTTTAAAACCCTAAGAAAAAGGTGAACCTGAGATCCACCACTTATCGGCTTCTACTCGCCTAGGAGACGTATCACCCTCCTATAAGGTTCACAGGAGGTTTCATGTGATCTGAATCACAAAAGATCCTCATCCATATTCTATGTGTGATGAGGACGCACCTATTTAGGGTTAGACTTTTGGGATGTTGGTCAGATTCCAAACGATTATGGTCTCAAAGCTAGCTATCTTAGAGCGGAATTGGAAATATTGGGCCTTTTCCAGATCAATAAACCAAAGATCTTCGTATCCATTTATAACGAATGGCCTTACAATCAAATAGGCTTTAATAACTAATAAATAGGAAAAGAGAGAAACTTTTATTGGCCGAATAGATAGATGGCAAAGCAAAACCATAAAGTCCATTAACAAAACCACATTTTTATTTAGAAAAGTGGGCTGAGAGATTGTCGGCTAAGGAAGCAATGGTTGTTTGAGACACTCCTCTGGTCCCACCCAAATACCATTTCTTGATCATCTCAACAACGTTTGCGTTCTCCACTTTCATCTTTGATTCTTCTTTTCCTTCCGTTGTAAACGCAATCTGTTTTCAAAATCAAAAAACCCAAAAATCAGATGATCAAATCAAAGATGATAAATTGATAATCCAATCAATTTGAGTCAATGGACCATATACCGGCCCAAGGACGGCCTATCGAAAGCCCCAAATCAGGTATAAATGGATACGAACGGGCCCAAACTTGCTAGTTTGTAAAAGGCCTAGAATGGGCCCAAACTCGGCCCAACCTGCCCGTTTGCAGTCAAACAGGATTAATGATATTGTTAAGCTAATTGTGTCACGTATTCCTTGCCTCCGCAGTGCGAGAAGACGCCGGAAAACTGAAGACGATGACGGAGTCCTTCTTGAAATATTTAGATTGGAAGTACTCGACGACTTTCTCGAGCGCTTCTTCCTCCTCCTCTTCATATTTATCATCGGCGGCAAGTCTATCCCTCACCGCGCTTTCCAGCTGCACGCCGTACTGTGAACCCTTGATCTCCTTAATCACCACAACTCTCAACAATTTCTCAACCGGCGCTGTAAAAATAACCAAACAGATTGGTTGTATGAATTAGCAAGAAGTAGAAAAATTAGATTTTTCTCAAACGTAATAATCCAATGAGGAAAATGTCCTTGCCTGAAATAATAGCTTCAAAGAAGTCATCGTCTTGGGCAATCTCATTTCCTGTTTTACCCTTCCATTGCTGCAAATGCCCCACAATCTCCGGGTCCAAATAAACTCCGATTGCAGTGAACTTTATTTGCAGAAAATGTATCTCGATGTCCGTGATACCTGTGTTATACAGTAACATAGAAATACCAAAGAAAAAAAAAAAGGCTTATTGGTAATGGTCTTGAGGTTAATCTCGTAATAGTCTATAAGTTTGTTTGGTAAGTTTTTCAAAACTAAAATTTGAGGTGTAAGACAGTCTCACCATGACCCAGTAGAGTTAATGGTTTGGTCATCGTGATCTGAGGAGGAAAAGGAATCTCATCCACCATCACCACTTCAGTGCCCACTGTAATATTGAGAACAAAAAAAAATACATCAATCATAAATAATCCACAAGTAGGAAATGTGTATACATGCACGCACACACAGAATCAAAGAGAGAGAGAGAGACTTACTTGAGATTTTTGAACAGAGAAGGAAAAGGAAGCGAACAGGAAGAAGGATCAAGGTATTTGAAGTGCAAATTAGAAAGAGGGTGTGTTATTTAAGGCCTTTGATGTATAACTAACCTGATGACCAACTCTCTCGGTTTCTCCTCCCCATTCCGAAGGTGGTCAGTTAGGTAGAGAAGAAAGCTTGTGATCTCTGTGATCCTTATATCTCATTTTCGTTTATTTGACCGACTGTTTTCTCTTATTCTTCATTTGATCCCCCTTGTTCATCATAATTTCAAATTTACCATTTACAAGTTCACTACCATCAATATGAGATGAGTTATAGTTAAAATGCCAACACAGGAAAATAGTTTGGTAGATTAGCATCTGAAGGTCGTTTTCGTTATTTCATACGAATAAGTGGACTGTTTTAAACCATTGGTTCTACAGCTACAGCTATCCACGTATTCAATTAAACAACGACCGTGCGTTTCAGCTACCACCACACTCTTTGTTTGTTGGGGATGAAGACAAAGAGAGTATCCATGCAGCTCTGTCGTCCTAGAAAGCTTCAATTCTAGAGATTTGATAATCCACCTGTGATTTCCATCATCGTGAACAACACGCACGAGATGTTAGTGGGCACCCGACCTCCTCCGAATAGGTGACCGAACTCATGAGTTAATTTGGGTTTGGGTTCAAATCAGATTCAGTTTTAGGTCCGAAGTTGAATTCAGGTTGGGTTCGAAGTTCTTACAGCCCAAAAAGGCCGATTGGGTTAGGAGGGGTTCGGTTTAGGGTGGATCAACGGATTCCAATACGGATGGGTCAATAATTTAGAGTGGGTTCTTTTTAATGGCCGCACATCCTCTACAACGGGATTGCTATAGTTATCCTTGCAACCGCATTTAGAGTGCGCCACGTGAGGTATGGGGTGGCTTATTTAGAGCTCCCCATTTTCTATAATGGGATGATTACAGCCATCTTTATAGCACCAATTAGAAATTGCAACGTGTACATGACCATCAAGATAGAAGCCTTTTAAGGTAAAAGCATGTTTCAGGTACACAGGTCTCTTCGGTTTCTAAAAATGTCAATCGCACCCTTTTTAATGGGGCTGCTCTGTCTATATGGTTTCCTCTAAGTGGCACTGTATGGATGGTTTCAACCATCCTGTTGTAGATGATGCACAACACTTATTTGGGTTGGCCATCCTTTTCAGCGGGATGGTAGCAACCATCCTTGCAATCCCAATCAAAAGGAGCTACGTGTATATGGCTGTCAAAGTAGAAGCCGGTTAAGTAGAAGTTGGTTTTAGGTTTATTGGTTTTTTAGGATTTTAGAAATGTCAGTCATCTTTTTTAGTGAGAGCGGCACTGTTTTTATAGCGTTTTTTAATTTGCATTGTAAGGATGGCTGTAATCATCCCGTTGTAAAAGATGCACGATGCTTATACAAAGTTACCACTGTACACATGGTGCCCTTTTGTTGGCGCTGCAAGGATGGCTGTAACCATCCACCGTAGAAGATTTGTAGCACTTTATACTGGTGGCACTGTTTGATTGTACATATAATGAAACCGTGTACCATCAAGAAAGAAATGAATCATATTCGTTCGATTTATGGGCTTTCTTGTCACCAGGCTTTATAAATGACTTATCGTCAAGTGTCTGCGTGGGCATTTGCAAATTTCGAATTTGGAATTGCCCAGCGGCCACTTAGAGCAATTACACCCCCACACCGGGTTCCCCACAGCAGATCCGCTCCCCTTTCTTTCTGCTAACCTTTTCATATGCGGTTCGTTTGTTGCGGTCTCGTCTGCTAAAAATGCAAGCAGACGAGCCTCAACCATGGAGAATCTCGGTTCACGCTCAGGCCCAGAACTTCCGTTTCACGTTCACGGCATCAAAATTACTACCTAGTTGGAGATTCTATGAAACTCGGTTCTCCCTTCTGCTTAAGATCCGGAAATTTCTCCTCAAAGCGAAATCAGAACCTGGAAAATCAGCAACCGTGCGAAGATCGACCTTGCAAAGTTGAAATCAATACTCCTCCGGATTTCTGAAAAACTTTCTCTCCAACGTATTAAGAGCAAGCCAATTTCCAGTAAAAAGAAGTCAAATCCCGGGCGCCGAAAAACCAATATTCCGACCAAGCGATGGAGAAGGCGGTTTCTCCATAAGGTATGAATCTCTATATATATTCCCCCAACACATTTGCCACGTGGAAAAAAAAGTGTCTCTAAAATCTAACTCTACGTATGTACTTACGTACGTGGCCTTATCCGGAGATTTTCTTGTCAGGTTGACTGCTAAACCGGGTGAAACCGATCGGAAAACCTTTTCTCTTATTATTTTAATTCACGTGATTTTTTTCATTTGTGTAAGAACCGGTGGGTTCACTAGTATCTGAGAAATATGGAGGAAATGAAATCACAATTGACGTAATTACAATCTTAGCTTACCTTGCTTTACTGTTCCAGAATATTAAAACAAGAGCTTATAGTTTATTGGTAATTTCAGTAGCTATCATATTCATGGCTTGCTTTGTCGTGTTCTATTTGAATTACTTGGGCCAAATCTGGGATTATTTTCTCAGGTCAGTTACATTATCAAGATGATAACTGTATTTGTAGTGGAAAATGTATGATGGGTTCGTTCATATATAAGTTTATTTAATTTCAGATTATTCGGAGTCTTTATTTAACTTCTCTTTTCCAGCCATTTTTCTCGTCATGGAAATGTCCGTGGTGCTCTACTGCGTGCATAAGTTTGACTTTTGACTTATTAAAACAAGATTACTCTTATTTTATTTTAAATAAATATTTAATTAAGATAAAAATCAATTTAAAAAAAAAAAGAATTTTTATTCAGTAGTTTGAATCAATCGTGGGGGTGGACCGAGATTTTTCATTTCTTACCTTAAAACTCATATTTACAAGTAACAATCATATTTGGAAGCTTTGATAAGAAAGAAATGTTTAAATCTTCAAAGAAGGATGTAGCTATCTTTTTTATATATCCGGTATTAGTTTTAAGGGTTAAACAATTTAGAAAATAGATAAGCACTTACGGGATAAGTTGCTTAATGGGAGCACTTATCTACATCAACAATAAATTGCTTATTTGAAGAAATTAGAGTTTCGTAAATGTCACGCCTCGATTCCAGTGACTCATATCCCAAGAGAAAAGGCACGGATCACGAGGTATGACCTTCGGGATCTATTGCTAGACCGCGGATCGTATATCATAACCACTAAAATTA
>JAUPMG010259249.1:0-20763 GCA_031762675.1 Pachysandra terminalis
ATTAATCCATACAATTAAGCACAACTAAATAGACTAAAATGCATAGGTAAGAGGCATAAAAGTACAACTATTAGATATTTATCATAGCCTAAAAACAATATGAGAATTATCCTTTAAAATTACCCAAACCAACATTTTCACAATTGATAAGGTAGCAAATATCCAAGGGAAGACGATGCAATGAACGAAATATCTAATATGTATGAACTGAACAAGCAAGCTTAGCAAGTGCATCTGCAACTGCATTTTCTTCTCTAAACAACGACAGATCATAGGATTAAGCTCATAAAAAACTTTACAAATCTCAATCCATTTAGAAGTGAGAACCCAAGGAGGCATCTTTCCTTTAGTTAACCAGTCCACGTGATCTGAGAATCAACCTCAATGATTAAAGGCTTCAAATTCATTAATGAGCATAGCTTTAAACCATCAAGTAAAGCCCAAGTTTCAGCCGAGTTATTCGAAAGAACGTCATAGAAAGAAGAGAATGCAACCACAATCGAACCATAAGCATCCCTTACAATGCTACCACCACCACTAGGGCCAGAATTACCCGATGAAGCACCGTCAGTGTTAAGCTTAAAAGCAAATTCCGGTTTTAACCATTTAACCAAAATCCGACATGAAATCGAAATTAAAGAAACACCAATCCCCAAAATATCCAACGATAATTTATCATAAAATGATGCATTTTTCTTAGGCATAATAAGAGAGCTTACCTCAAACAACCACTTTGGACTTTCGAATAAATAACAACTTCAGCACTTGATTTGATATCCTCAAAACGAGCTTTATTCATGTCAATCCATAATTCCCAAAGAAGGAAAAAAGGTAAAACACCCCGCAAGCAACCTAGTTGAGCTTTCAATCTTGAACCAGAAAGCCATAACATAATACGAGCATAGATAGATTGATGAAGAAATAAAAGAACCCCAAAAATCCTACTGAAATGTGTCCAAATTTGAAGATCCAAGACACTATCAATAAATAGGCTGAAGAGATTCCATATGATAAGAAACACAACAGTTGTAACGTGAAGAATGAAAAACTCTAGCCCTTTGTAACACTCGGTCCACAGGGATACAACCATTAAGCAATTTCCAAATGAAAACATTAATTTTTCAACCAAGAAGCAAAACCCAATTTAGGAGATTTCCACCTAATAATATACCAAGCTGATTTAATAGAAAATTCTCCATCCAAGGATTTGGACCAAACCCGTTTATCATTGCAGTCCGATAAGCACACATCCCTTTTCAAAATATTAGTTTTAATAAAGAGGTCCAAAACATGATGTAAGCAGTCCCAATTCCAACCATCATTACACCAAACATCCTTAATCAGAATACTTTGTAAAATTGGTTCATGCATAACAGAGAGAATAGAACTCGTATCTAACAAGTTATCATACCAGAAATCAACATTGCCTCTACCCAAAATCTAAGCTAAATTTTCCTTAACAACATACAACTTTGACTGAACACTTTTCCACATGCGAGAAGCATTAGCATGTTAGGTCCATAAACAAAATATTTTAATCTCATAAAATTAGACAAAAGATATTCTTTTGATATATTATTCCAAGCTTTCTTCATATCAAAACTAGCCTTAATATCAAATAAGAATCGGATTCCAAATCTCCTTCTTTCAATGGTCTACAAATGGAATCCCAAGAGATCCATTTCTTCTTAGATTTTCCCTCAAAATCCCCCCAAAATAAAGAGGCAAAACACTTTTACAAAGACCTCAAAACCATCATAGGAGTATGAATAGAAGATAAAATATGAATAGGCTTAGAAGAAAGAACATGCTTGATCAAAATAAGCTTACCTCCTTAAGATAAAAGCTTACGTTTCCAACCAGAAATTTTATTCCACGCCTTAGAAACAAGTTCTTCAAAGTAAACAGCTTTCACATGACCATATGAAAGAGGAGCTCCAAAATAAATAAATGGCAAGAGTCTGTGTTGTAGGCCAATAGTATACTAAATCACAAGCCTTTTGAAACAAATGACACTTTTATGCACAAAAAACACTCTTAGAAATATTTACCATCTGTCCAGAGCAATTTTCATATATCTTCAGAAACTACATCAGAATTATTACCGAAGATTTGCACCCATTAAGGAAAACAATAAAATCATTTGCATTTAATAAATGAGAGATAATCGGACAATTCCGAGGACTCGGAAAGCTACCAATACGGCCCAACTCAAAATAACTCTTCAAACCTCTGCTGAGAACTTCTTCTCCCAAAATAAAGAACATAGGAGAAAGAGGGTCACCTTGTCGTAAACCTCTAGAAGATTTGAAAAAAAAACCTTCATAAACACCACTCTCAAAAATATCTCTACCTTTAACAAAAGCTCCTTATTCTTGAGAGACAAGACCCGTTAAAATAGAAGCAAGTCTTGTAGCAATGACTTTACTAAAAATCCTATAGACCATTAAGCAAAGACTGATAGGCCTAAAGTCTGCTAATTCTTTCGGGTCAGATTTCTTAGGAATCATGGAAATAAAAGATGAGCAATAAAAAACTGGTAGCTCAACCCCATCAAAGAAATCTAAAGCAGCCCGAAGCAAATCCCGTTTAACAATATCCTAGCAGGAAATAAAGAAAGCAGAAGACATACCATCCGGGTCAGGAGCACTATCAGCCGGAATGCTAAATGGAGAATCTTTCACTTCCTCCAAGGATGGACTCCCAATAAACATATCATTATCAGCTTCAAAAACCAAACTAGGAATAACATCTAGCAAATCTTCACCCATAGGTCGGTTTTCAATAGATAATAAATCCCCATAATAAGAAATAGCAGCATCATGAATCATTGATAAATTTGAATATGTCAAGCCATTCGGTAATTGAAAAGTAGAAAAGGAACTTTGCTGGCGAACTTTCACAGAATTATGAAAGAACTTAGTGTTAGAATCACCATCTATCAACCATTTGACCCTCGATTTTTGTTTCCAATAAACCTCTTCCTGCTTTAGAAATAAATTAAAATGCACTTTGGAATCCTTTAATTTATCCACTTCCGATTGACACCAATTGTCCATCAAACTAGCTTTTAGAAAATTAATCTCATCGAAAATATTATGAATATTCTGAAAAACATTCCCAAAAACAGATTTATTCCAGCCTTTTAAACAGGACTTAATTCTCTTGATTTTAAAAGCCAAAGAGACTATACCATTACCAAAATAGCCAATCGCCTAAGACTGGCCAATAAATGGTATAAAATTCTGGTGTTCACACCACATTCTCTAGAACTTGAAACTTTTTGGACCAACATACCTGGAATCAGAAAACGCCAGGAGAAGTGAAGCATGATCCGAACAGATACGGGTTAGATGATTTAACTCTAGATCCGGAAACGACTGAAGCCAATCTACATTATAAAAAAGCCTATCCAAACGCGCCCAAATGCATCGAATTCCAGATTGATCATTGCACCAAGTAAAATGAGAACCAATAAAAGGGGCTTCTCACATTTACCAATCATATCATTAAACTCTGCCATAGCCAACCGATTAGGAGAATTACCGCCAAGTTTTTCAGATAATTCCCTAATAATATTTAAATCTCCGGCCACCATCCAAGCACCAGAAATATTATAAGATAAACCAAAAAGATCTTCGCAAAGTAATCTCCTATCATCCGCAAAGCATTTTGCATACACAAAAGTAGCCGAAAATTCAGAAGAACCCAGGTTCATAATTTTGTAGGAAATGCACTTATCCAAAGCTTGGAAGTTCCAGAAAATCCATATTTTTCCACCCCAATTATGCAATATGAGAAAACCCATCAAAATTGATCTTTTGACTAAATTCAAAAAAAAAAAAAAATTGACACCAAGAAAATACTCTAAAATAACTAAAAACTCCTATTTATGAGATCTAACAAGGAACTTGATGTGTCTAACCGTATCATAGTTACCAACACCCCTAGCATTCCAAATAAGAGTGTTCTTATTCATTAAATCACAAAGATGAAGGAGAAGCATGAGCCTTACAGTCTCTAGTTACCACACCCAAATGAAGCTTAGAATAATCTTTCTGAGGCCTTTGAATGGAAGGTTTACGAGTTCCTTCAACCACTTGACTCTGAACCATTCTAACTTCAGAATCAGAACCATACCTCATAGTTTCTGCATCTTCCCCACTTGAATCATCTCCAAAAAACCTTCTTCTTCTGAATAATCAGATGCAGCAATTCCAACAGGAATCGATTCATGCACTAATAATTCATATTGGAATCAAACCCAAGAATCTATGAAGAGTTTTAGAAACTTGAGATGATCTTACATCTTGGAGCTAATCGTTAGAAACAACATCCGAACTTTCAGAATCATTGCCAAATATAATTGGCTCAATACCAATATTTACAGAAATAATTTCATAGCTAGCAGGCTCCAACAACCCCCACCTTAATCGGTTTAGTCTCCTTATTAGTTTCTCCAAATTGCAAAGGTGAATTAACAAAGTGCTTTAAGATCACTTCGTAACCAAATTTCTTTTGCTTTTTTCTTTCAACAGCAAGAACCTCAGCCTGGAAGTCTTGTAGCATCACCTGAACTCCCTCTTCACTAGGTAATAAAACCTTTTAACTGCATGAGAATCCTCATTGTTAGCTTCTAAAATTTCAGCAACTGGAATGATCGATTCCTCCTACACCTGAGGCCAAATTTCAGCTTCTACATGAACCCCATTGTTGTTATTTGTTTCCAGCATAACCGCTTGAACCTGCTTGACAACATGAGCACGAACATCCTCTTTTTTATTATTCCGCCTTCTACGGTTCTTTTTAACCGGATTCAAAACCCCTTTTATCCTCACCTTACACTGTGGCGACTCTTGTAGGCAATAATTTTCTACAATCTGATTTAGAATGACCATGTAAACAACAGTTTTCACAAAACTTTGCCCTTCATAAATGATCGTCTGCCAAAAACCAGCATATTTCCCAAGCCCAATCCAAATATGATCTGAACGCAACTTGGATAAATTCAACTCAATGCAAACACGAGCAAAGCTCGAACGAGATAACAATAAAGTAGGTTGATCAATCTGAAGAACTCGACCAACCAAGGCAGCAATCGCTTTCAGATAAGATGCGGGAAACAAATACAAAGGAAGATTCGAAAATCGAATCCACACCGGTGCAAATGGTGATTCTTTCTTCAAACTGAAGGAAGGATAACATCTGTATAATCTGAAAAGAGAGTTTTGGATCATACGAGATTTCATCTGTATAAGGCTTTCCTCATTTCTTCTCTTTGCTCGAGACCGTTCCTCCAAATTTGGAAAGTTCCTTCAACTTAGCGTCTCTAACAATGAAAATCCCTCCTTAACTGTGTTGTCATTATATTTAGGGCTGTCAATGGGTCAGATCTATATTCGATACTGGCCGAAATTCGTTTAAATTTATTAGAATAGATCAAATCTTTATTCGATTAGATGCTTTTTGGGTTGGATTCGGACCTGAATAATTAGATCCGTGTATAACCGAATCTGGATTCAGATCTTGGCATATCCAAATCTGGTTAGATTAATGTATATGTGTAAGATTTTTTTCCCCTTTTGTCTTTTTTCTTTAGTTATTTGAGAATATGTTTTCAATTTAAGTTAAATTGCATTCTCCACTTATATTTGAGAATCTATTTGCCTTGTATTGTAAATAATTTGTTAATTATTTTATTTTAAACATTTTTATTATCAAATTCCGACATATAATCAGATTCGGATCTTAGTCGGATTCAAATATGGATCCTATAAATATAATCGGATTCAGATTCGGTCACTCATATGAAAAATTCGTCGGATCTTTAATCGGATTCTAATCTCCTTGAATTTAATTGGATTCAGATTGAGATCACGTTGGAC
This sequence comes from Pachysandra terminalis, assembly GCA_031762675.1. NCBI lineage: Eukaryota > Viridiplantae > Streptophyta > Magnoliopsida > Buxales > Buxaceae > Pachysandra > Pachysandra terminalis. The sequence goes on from JAUPMG010259249.1 coordinate 5,886, forward strand.
CTGGCCCGAATCCAACCGGATTACAGTCCTAATTGTACCTACAGACCTGACCCAAATAAGTTTTTGGTTGTACGTCACACTAGAAATAGAATCAACTCATCTTCTAAACGGAACTGGGTTCAGTCTAATCGAAGCCCATGTAAGCTGGCTCTAGAATTTACAAGAAAACTCCCGTTGGTGGTAGAAGGTTCTTTGAAATTCGAAGTGGGAAGTGGAACCGGAAGAGAAGATCAGAAAATTCTGGAATTTTCAGTCCATTCCCATTCTTATCTATAAATACTGAACTCATCCGTCTCCCACTTTCTCATCATCGAGCAACAACGGTTTTCAGAAAATCAAAGCAATTCTCTAATTTTCAATTCCAAGCTTCAATCCATTCCGAACAAATTACTACTTCAAACAAACAAATACGAGATGGCGATGATTCCCAGCATCTTTGGTGGCCGACGAAGCAACATCTTCGATCCTTTCTCCCTTGATATCTGGGATAATCCCTTCCAGGGTTTTCCCTTCAATACCAACAACAACACATTAGCTAATTTTTCCGATTCGGCGCGCGAGACATCTGCGTTTGTCTACACCAGCATTGATTGGAAGGAAACCCCAGAAGCTCACGTCTTCAAAGCTGATCTTCCGGGGATCAAGAAAGAGGAAGTGAAGGTAGAAGTGGAAGAGGGCAGAGTCTTACAGATTAGTGGAGAGAGGAGTAAAGAACAGGAAGAGAAGAAGGACCAGTGGCACCGTATTGAGCGCAGCAGTGGCAAATTCCTCCGCCGATTCCGTCTGCCGGAGAATGCAAAGGTCGATCAGGTGAAAGCCACCATGGAGAATGGGGTCCTAACGGTGACTGTTCCAAAAGAGGAGGTGAAGAAACCTGAGGCTAAAGCCATAGAGATTTCTGGCTGATATAAAAACATTAGATTCTAATTCTATCAGTGTTAAAAGTTTGTCGTTTGGAGAATGTAGTCCGGAAAGAAGAAGAAAAATGTACTCTAATTAAAGGTTATTCTTAGCCCTAATAATAGGGGGTATTTATCATAATTTTTGGCATCTGTTCTTTAAATTTTTTTTTTTTACCTTTTGATTTGTTTCTTGTTTTCTATCCATTAAGCAAAAGGAAAGGGAAAAATTGAAAATGGGGTTAGAGTCCTTACTTTCAAATCCAAAGCAACAGATGAACCATACATAGCCTGTGTTTAGCAACTCCTTGTGAGCTTCCAGTAAAGATAACATACTCAATAAGAGGAAGCAACAAGAACAGAGAAATACTTCACAGAAGAAGTTATCAATGGACCTTATCATATAAAACTTGGTTCTCAAATCTCAATCCTTACTAATATAAATTTTGTGTCATTCTAGAGATTTCACTTTGAGAATGACAAAAAGAATTCTCTAAAGAAGTCTTTTAAACCTTGGCTATAGTTCAGCTTACAGCACTGATATGAAATCATACCCATTATAAGCTGGAGATCAAGATTTCCATCAACTAGAAAATCTTTGACACTACAACTATTGGTAATACAGAAAAATCCATACCCATTTGACAATGTATGAACAGTTTAACAATTGTAGGCTTTCTCTTTGATTCAACTTTACATTCTCTGTGGAAAGGAATCCATTCATCTATGTAGTATTTGCTGAAATCTACATAATCTAGCCTGGTGTGAGATGCCTCACCCTTACCTGAGGAATCTCAATCTCATAAAGTAACACTCACAAAAGATAGATAAAGGAGTTTTAAAAAAAAAAGGCTCTTTCAAGAACAATAGTCATCACATTTAATTATGCAAATAAGAATTTAGAGTTTGAAACATGCAGAGTGAGATGACCCTTCCAAGTTCTTCTTTTTTCTTCCCTATTTGATTCCCTCTCTCCCTGCATCTTCTAAAAGGTAAAGAACAATTGGATAATTTTCTTAGCTTAGTGCAATCTGCAATATCAATTAGACAAAGACAAAGAAATGGACCTTCCTCTTCCACTTCAAGTCTCCAAGTGATTCATCCAAATCAGGCAAAATGGGATAATGATAGTTTCTCTAACCATTTGATCATCTCCACAAAACTCATATGTTTTTAGCCACAAACTCTTAAAATTCTTAGATCATTGAGGAATGGGGATTGAATCAAAGGTGGCAGGACTCAGGACTTGGCATCACTTTTCCACCCTGAGAAGAGAGGAGGATCCCTCATCCAACTTGAGAATCTTGCACCAACATGTCAGACTTTATTTTCAACACTTCCAAGATTTTCAACACTCCATTCACTTTGAGTGGTGAGTACATGAGTTGAGTGGTGTTACATGTGATGTGTTCCCCCAATGTTTCTCTCTATTATTTTTTTTCCTTAAAATTACAGCTTATATATACATATATTTGAATATATGTGTAAAAATGTAATTTAAAAAGAAAACACACACACATATATATATATCATATGCATTTATATTTTGTGTATATATAACTTCTAGTGCTCTTCTTGTTTTTAGTCTTTTTACTTAAAGTTTTATATCCTTATATTTTGTTATATCTTTATTTTTCTTTTGAAAACAAATATATTTTTATTTATATCTTATATTACTATATTTTATTCTTAATTTTGTTTAAAATTATTACAGTATATTCTTATAGTTAAAAAGTTTTTATTATCGTTATTCTAAAATTAAATATGATCAGATTACCCTTGGGCTGTGTTTTGCCCGGCTATGGATAAGCACTCATTTGATAAGTTGCTCAGTGGGAACACTTATCCACAGCAACAATAAACTGCTTATTTGAAGAAATTAGCACTTGACAAATACATTTATTTAAGTGCTTATGAGACTTTAGGGGTAAAATAGGTATTATAAAAATATTATTAAAGTTTAGAAATAACATTTATTTAAGTGCTTATGAAAGTTTATGGGTAAAATAAGTATTTTAAGAATATTGTTAAAGTTGTGAAATAGCTTAACGCATAAGAGCTTGGGAGAAGCTGCTGTCAGCAACTTCTTATGGGTAGCCTTCCTCTAGTGCTTATGGGTAAGCACTTACCCGCTACCAAACACATATTTAATTTTAAAATGTGCTTATATAAGCTATAAGTTGTAATAAGTACTTTTAAAAGCCAGGCCAAATGCAGCCTTGATCTTAATCACTTTCAACTATTTGTTATTTACTTTATTCTTATATTTTAAGATTTATTACCAGAAGAACCTTGTCTTTTGGAAAAGTGCTAAAATGTATTCTGTTAAAAGAATGAAAGTTTTATAAATACTTATGCAAATTAATTGACTAAAATGCATTGTTATTCTTTTTTTTTTTATTTACTTAGTGAGTATGCATGGTTTTATGCATTACTTAGCAAACATCTCTTTGTATGTATGTGTATCAAATCTTGAAATCAAAATGTCACCTTCACCATAAAGAGAGTCCACTGGATGGTTTGTTGCTTCAACAATCTTGAATAGCCACTTGTGTGTGTGAGTGCCTTTCGGCGTGAATGTCGGCGTGGGTCCAAGTAGAGAGATAGATTATGCATTAGACTTATTTGTCAAGATTATGAGAGCATATCATCTGGAGGATAAAATTTAGAACATCAGTTGAAGCGTGCACAGATGTGCGCTACACATCTAACTAAGCCAGTACATGCTCTTCATGTGCCGGCTAATGAACGTAGTAGGGATGCAAATTGGATTAGGCTAACCCAACCCGACATTGTTTGGGTCGATTTTGGTTGGAAAAAAAATAATAAAAAACTCCAAATTAATTCTGTTCGATTTTAGATTAGGACTTCGGATAACCCAACCCAATCGAAACCCCAATCAAATTAATCCGGTTAATAATATACCTATAATATCAAGTTAAATTTGATTCTCTAAGTATTTGCACATTCTTGGGGCTGGTTTGATATATGATTCAAGTTATGACTATGCTAATCAACTTGAATTAGAATCAAGTCAATCCAAAATTACAGTTTGGTTTGGGTTTAGGGTTTACAAAATAAAATCTGTTTGATATTTGAGTTTTATAATTTGGGTCAAATCGGATTGGATTGAGTTTGGGTTGACCTTCGAAGAGATCGGTTTGGAGATTGGGTTGCGGTTAACTCGACCCAAACCGAACCGAGTTGCACCTCTAAGGAAACCCTATTTCCCTCCTCACATGGAAACACGCTCTTATCAATCAAAGTTATTAATTAAACCTCTTTTATGATTATAAAATACAGAAGAATCATGATTTGACTCCAAAGAAATAAAAAAGATTAGTAGCAGTAGTGAAAAAAGAATAAGGCAAAGGTGAAGTGTCATGTGAAGGAAACATCATCTTTCAAATCTATCTTTTTCGCTTTGAATCCAAAAGGAAAAGCAAAGCCTAATGGCATTATAGTTATAGATAAAGAATAAAGCCAAGTTACTTTGTTTTATGCTAAAGAAAAAGTAAAGTCTAAATGAAAAGTTGCTTTGTTTTATGCTTTGTTGCTTTTACTTAACAGATACTGACTTGTAACAATGGATACGTATAAAGATTCCAACTCTTGTAATGTAGACTTCAAACTAATCTATATAAGTCGGAAAAGCCATGTTAAAAAAGTTAAGTGTTTGTTACTATTTAATTAAGTGCTTATTTAAGGGGTTTTTTTTTTTGGAAAGTAAAAAAGAATAAATAATCAACGCCCACCGTGGGGCTTGAACCCACGACCACAAGGGTAAGAGCCTTGCGCTCTACCAACTGAGCTAGAAGGGCAAGTTGAAGTTATAATTTATTAAAGCATATTTTTAAGTCATATGTATATTTAGTAGTTTCTATTCATAAGGAGAAGTTTTTAACAACTTGTCCTTATCACTTATGTCAGAAGTGATTTCTAAACATTAGTGATACTTTGAAAATAACACTTTTAACTCTGAATACAAAACTAAATCTTCTGAAAATGTTATTTCTATCTTTAAATTTTAAGATAATTTCTATAAGTTTATCAGACACATTATTTTCAAACTAAGCAATTTATTAATGCTATGGATAAGTGCTCCCATTGAGTCACTTATTCAACGGGTGCCTTAGGCTTATGCTAGTTAAGATTTTTTTAGAATTAGGCTTGGCTCAAACTTGTCAGCATTTTTGTGCTCAAACTTAGCTCCCAAGATTCTATCCAACAATGAACCAGAGGCCTATTAATTACAAAGCAACTAAGTTTAATGAGTTTGAGGTAGATAAAATTAGAAAGAATTAGAAAGTTAAAATTATAATATTTTATTGTTAAAAAATCAATCATATTATTCTTACTTTATAAAAATATAAATTAAATATTTTTAAAATATAATAAATATTTTATTTTATAAACAATATAAAACTATATATATGATAATAAAGTAAGCAAGTCGAGCTTAACCTAGGTGGGTCCACTCAAGCTCAGCTAAGTCTATGAAGGAAATAAGCTTTTTTTTTCAAGTTTAGACTCGTTCGCATATCTAAAGTTGCATTTGACATTCCTTAATTAAGTGTTTATTTGAGCTTATAACTTATTAAAGGACTTTTGTAAGTCATAAGTGCATTTGGTAACGATAAATGGACAATTTCTTAACTATAAGTAGTAGAAGAAGAAAACCCATAAGGAGAAGGTTCTCTCGACAACTTCTCCTTGCCATTTATATAGGAAATAGTTTCTAAACATTAATGATACTTTAAAAATGACACTTCTTACTCTAAACACAATACTAAGATTGTGTTTGGCCCGGCTTATAGAAATGTTTATTTGAGCTTATAGCTTATTAAAACACTTTTTAAAATTAAAAGTGTGTTTGGTAATACATGATAAGTCTGTACCCATGAGCACTAGAGGAAGGCTACTCATAAGCAGAAGTTGTTGAGAGCAGCTTCTCTTATCACTTATGTGGGAAGCTATTTCCAAATTTTAGTAATATTTTCATAATACCTGTTTTACTCCTAAGTTTTCATAAGCACTTGACTAAATGTTATTTTTGAACTTTAATAATATCTTTATTATACCTATTTATCCTTAAACTTTCATAAGCACTTAAATAAATGTATTTACCAAGGAACATGATCTTCTCAAGTTACAATCGCCTATTAGTTGATTTGAAACCAGTCAAAAGATGACACGTGGGATGAAAATGTCACATCATTATTAACAATAAAGTGATTTTTTCTCAATTTTTGTGCTTGAAAATTTTAGATATTTTTTAATTAGATTTTATCACATATGTCATCTCTTGATTGGTTTGAAATCAACTAACAGATGATTGAAACTTGAGAAGATCCAGATCCATTTACCAAACATTATTCTCTTCAAGTAAGCAGTTTATTGTTGTTGTGGGTAAGTGCACCATTGAGTCACTTATTCAATGAGTGCTTATCTAAAAGAACAAGTCAGGCCAAACACAGCCTAAACCTTTTGAAAATGACATTTTCATCTCCGAAATTTAAGATAATTTTTATGAGTTTGTCTTTAATGTCCCAATAGTATAAAAACCTTTGTTTTGAACATTTACTAACGTTAATCATTTAAAACATAAATAGACTAATCAATTCTTCTCATACCGATGGCATTTATGTCAAACCAATAAAGTAGGGACACCTTAGTCATTTTGTCAAAGACGAGGTGATTTTGATAAAAAAAAATCCCTTAAAGCATAAAAACGAACACGAAAACGACAAAACAAAAGAAATGCTTTTTCATTATTTTCTTTGCTTCGTTCCATCATTAATGCAAAGCAAAAAAAAGCGAACACGAAACCGACAAAACAAAAATGCTTTATTCATTATTTTCTTCGCTTCATTCACATCGCTTTTATGCTTTTAAGCCCTTGACGCTCCAGACGATCTACTATAACTAGGGGACGGATGCTCTGTTAGAAACCCCCGGTTCTAAACTAGCCACATCTGTCCTGTGGCCCGCACAAGACGGACGTTCTCTTCTTTTGAAAGGAAGGTTATGGAGGTTTCAAAACATTATTTAAATTATTATTGACTCACAATTTTAAAGATATTTTCATTGTAAACATAGTTTGAAGTAGAGCTGGCAATGTTTGACCCAGTCGGACCCGATCTAATCCGACTAAACGGATTAGAATTAACCCGTTTATTAAATGAGGTGTGTTCAAATTTAAGTTTTTTAAACTTGCTAGTAAACGAGTCGAAATCCGACCCAACCCGCCTAAGCCCCCTATAATTATAATGATCCTTCCCTGCTATGCTTCCATGTCTATAAATAACAAAACAATGCCTCTCTCTCTCTCAACCAAGAAACCCAAGTTCTCTCTCTCTCTCTCTAATGGCGGATGAGATTGTAGCTCACTTTATGGGGTTTCTTGAGGTAGTGCCTAAGGCTTCTAAGTATGTCTCTACTACAGATAATAGGAGAAGACTGAGCGAGTCGAACGCGGTGGAAAGGACTACAAGGACCTTCTACAAAGACCAAAAGAATGAATGTTCTTGCAGTCGGTTCACGAAGAAGCACAAGGCGGAAGAGTTGGTGAACAAACAAACCAAAAGGACTACAAAGACCTTGTACAAAGACCAAAAGAGTAAAAGTGCTTGCAGTCAGGTCCCGAAGAAGCACAAGATGAAAGAGTTGGTGGACAAACAAACCAAAAGCCATGGATACAAGGAAGAGATGAACTACACATCAACCCAGAAGTTCCATGACAAATCTCAAGGCGTTTCTGGTGAATACCAGACCCAAGTTAAGTACAAGAAGGTCATCTACTCTCATAACACCAAGTCCAAGTCCAAGTCTAAGGCCAACTCCAAGTCCAAGAACAAATGTATTAATCTCTATTAGCTCAAATCTTTGTTGGTTTTTTTTTTTTTTTTTAAGTACATAGAGTAGAGTGGAAGTAGTGTAATGATCTTATGGGGATATCTGATTTTTAGAATGTAACACATCCTTCACTCCATCCATGTTTAATGAATGAAGAAGTTTATGATGAAAATATAATAAGAGGATTTTTTATTCAATATAGGGTTCTTTGTCCTTGGAGAAATATTTTCAAGCTGTTTCTTAATGCAAAATCAAACTAAATCAGATTTTTTTATTTTTTATTTTTTATATTTTTTTCAAGTAATAGCTATGTCTCTGTGCTCTTTTAATTTGATGTGGTTTGATGGTAATTTCAAAGTCGGTGAACTCGTCGGAGTCACATAATTGTTGGATGTCGCCTTGTCGTCCCTGTAAATCAAACATCGAGCAGTACTGTAGTAAAAGAATCTGGACCTACAATGATGTCTACACAGACGGGAAACCAATCCAAGGAGGGTTCGCCAATTCCATGATCTTCGATCAGAAGTTCGTTGTCAAAATCCCAGAAGGGATGTCCCCGGAATAGGTGGCGCTGCTGTTATGCGTCGGAGTTGCGGTTAATAGCCCACTGAAACATTTTGGGTTGAGGGAGAGTGGGTTGAGAGGAGGATTTATGAGTCTTGGTGGGGTTGACATATGGTGTTAAGATTGCCAAGGCGGTGGGTCATCATGTGACTGTGATCAGTTCGTCTGATAAGAAGAGAGGAAGCTTTGGAGCATCTCGGAGCTGATGAGTACGTGGTGAGCTCTGATGAGCCTAAGATGCAAGAACTTGAAGATAGCCTTGACTATGTCATCGATGCAGTCCCTGTGTTTGATCCCCTTGAACCTTATCTCTCGCTTTTGAAGGTTGATAGGAAGCTGATTTTGATGGGTGTTATTAACACTCCTCTGCAATTCATCACTCCCATGGTTATGTTAGGTAAGATTGACCCTTTTGATCTCTCTCTCTCTCACACACACACATATCTCTATCTTTATCTCTCTTTCTCTGTGTTTTGAAATTTGTTAATGGGTTTGATGTGTGGTTGCTGTTTTGAAAGGAGGAAGTCGATTACAGGGAGTTTGATAGGGAACATAGCAGATAGGAGATGCTGGAGTTCTGCAAGGAGAAGGGAGTGACGTCGATGATCGAAATGGTGAAGATGGATTACGTAAACGAAGCGTTCGAGAGATTGAAAAAGAATGGTGTGAGATACAGGTTTGTGGTGGATGTCGCCGGAAGTAAGCTTGATTACTAATAATCTGGGGAATCTACCCAGAAGCTAAATCAAAACATGGATATTTTCTTCGGAAGTGTGAGCTGAGTAGAGAAACCATGATTGAAAAAAGAAAATCCCATTGAGATTCGTTCTGGAAGAGAATCCCAGATGGGTCTCTTGCTGCCCATCTCGTCGTCGTTCTTTTCTGTACGAGACTATCCCATTTTCTGTGATTGTGATTGAAGTTGCAGAGAACCAGAGAAAGATAGAAAACAGGAGTTTTTGGGCGTGGGTCCACCTTGAAGATGCAAAGAACTGTAAAGTAATGTGGCTGAAAACGGAGCTAAACTTCTGTTTGAAGGTGGGGTCCATCTGAACAGATGTGGCTCCAAAAAAAACTTAGCACATGCTCGGCACATACTTTTTCTCTACCTTGTCACTATCAAACGACTCCAAATTTTTAAGTAGCTTTGGGATTTTTAGTCTTTCCTAATAGGCCGGGTCCAGATAGTCCAGAACCGAAACCCCTATTCAAGGTTTCAACCAATCCGATCTGTAACCCCGGTCTATATCGAGGTCAGCCAGGACCGATATGGTCCGGTCCCAAGCCTTGACACAATAGTTATATCGTGAGGTTTTGGATGAAACCAGTCCAACCGATCCAATGTTTTTCTTTTTTGGTTTTTTTTTTAATTTATAAATGGAACGGTATGTCCAAACCGATTCAGTCCTGACTAGTATTGATAATGACTGATTTGTAAAATGCACACGTGACACTTTTTTTATTGGTGACATCTTTATTGTATATTTTAGACCATTTGAAGTCTAAAAATATTGTTCATTGAACTTCGAAAATACTATTCATCGTATTTCGAAATTACTGTTCACTATAATATCGAAACTGTTCATATTTCGAGAACACTGTTCATATTTTAAGAGCATTGTTTATTATTTCGAAAATACTTTTCATCATTTCGAAATCACTGTTTATAAGACATGTTAGCATTTAATGTGTTTTGTAATTATAACTGTTTTTGAAGTATTCAAATATGTTTATGTGAGACATTTAATACTATGACAGTTTTCTTGGAGTATTCAATACATTTGACAGTTTTCTTTGAATATTTAATTCCTTTGACAGTTTTCTTTGAGACATTTAATAAGTGGTTCTTCATTCAAAGGAGGTGACTCTTCAGTCAAAGAGAGATGGGGCTTCCTATTTAAAGAAAATTGTTTTCTCACTTCAAAAAAAGGAAGAAGGACAGAAATATAGGAACACGTATAGATCATTGGCTCTTTTCATAGAAAGAGGATTGGGAAAAGCATCATTCTCCAATTCAATAATAAAAAAGATAGAGATTTCTATCTTTTTCCCTTCTCCTTATATGTATATTCTACAATATGTATCATGTAAATGATATTTTACAAGAATAAAGTGAGAAGAATGAATGTCGTATGGCAATCCAGTGATATAGGCGGTGTAGACACCCCAATTTGCACAGAAAAAAGTATTTTTTGATCTTTGCAGTTTCTGGAGGCTTGAGTTTGGCATTTCGACAAGGTTATCATCATCTTCAATTCCAAATCCATCTGAATTGAAATTCTTGTTAAAATCTCAAAAATCCATGAAATTACCAAAATACCCTTCATGGGCCCCATGTGTGTTGTCATTCTCCAAATTCCATTTCTGATTGTATAAATGAGGTTGAAAACGTGTTCAAACGATATATTATCGCCTAGTTTCAAGATCATAAGAGAAAATTATCATTTTATCCTTGATATCATTTTGGGTCAAATTTGAGACTTTTGAGACGTCAAAAAAATGTTTCAACTCCGGATTTGATCTTTTCATGCAAAATCCTTCAAATGGCTGTAATTTGGTCGAAGTCACCAAAAATGTAAGTGTGATTTGTGCAATGTGGGGTCAGGACTTAGTGATTAGTAAGAGGGAGGAGAGTGCTCTCAATGAATTCTGAAAGGATGATAGAAGGATTTTGGGTGTGTAGAGGCGTTAGGCTTCTTCACATATGTCTTGTTCTTACCCTCGAGAGTGATGGTATATATAGTACTATGCTAGTGCAAAAGTAACAGTTCGTTACGATTCCGTAATTGTTATAACAGCTAAGCGTCTAAGATCTTCTTTTAAGTGAGGTTGTTGGGGAGCGGGCCCCTGTCCCGGGCCTCCAATCCGCATGTCCACAATATTCTCTAGAGGTTACCCACTCGTATAACCAGGAACTTCAGTTCAAATGCTTTGCATGAATAATATGTGGCGCAAAGTGGACCGATTGGGTTATCTACAAATCCATATTATTATATTATGATAATCATATTAGGATGGAAGGGAACCTCTCCTAGCCTTCTATCACAACTCGATGTCCTGTAACAGTTACTGCTACCCAAGAGCTCCCTGATTTGATTGTGCATTTTAGCTTTAATTTGTTATTTTTTAGACTAAAAGTACATACTGTTAACGAGCCGAACTAGCTCGGCTCATGCGCCAAATATTTACAAATATTTAAGCTCACGAGCCGAACCCGAACCCAAATAAAAGCTCAATATTAAATAGAGTGGAAGAAGTGTAATGATCTGATGGAGATATCTGGTTTTAGAATGTAATAGTTAGTTTGAATGAAGAAGTTAATAATGGAAATATTATAAGAGACTTTTTGATTCAATCTAGGGTTCTTGGAGAAATATTTCTAAGTTGTTTCCTTTTCGTTTTTTTTTTTGCATGTAATAGCTATGCCTCTGCTCTTTCTGATGGGTTTGATGGTAATTTTTTTGAGTAATATTAACTACACAACCAAACTAATCTTCCAGCTTTGATCAAAAGATTCAGAACACTCTCAATTAATCAGAATCGTCTAAGACAGGGACGGGATCTTATGTGCTGGGATTCCGTGTGCAGAGACAAATCCGGAGTGGGGTCACACCGAAGAGCAAAAATATCATTTTGCCCTCTGAAATTTATTTCTACAGCACACGACGAGCACACGGAATCCCAATACATAGGATCCCAGCTCCCAAGACAAAGACTTCTCTCTACTTCATTTCACCATCAAACTGACTCCGGATTTTTGAGTAGCTTTTGGCCTTTTTATTAGGCCGGGTCCAGCAAATCCAGAACCGAATCCGTATTACAGGATTACACGCAAAGGTTCCAAACCATGGTTTTACGAAATTTCGGTTTCGTTCATGTAGCGCGAAAATCGGAATACTGAAATTTCAGGCAGGAAAATTTCAAATAAAGTTCTTTCATTCATATAAATTTTGAAAGAAAGAAACAATAATTTTTAATTTTGTGAAAAAAAAGCTATTTGTAATCGAAATAATAACTAATTAATCAAACACCACCACAATCTTTTATGCACATTAATAAAAAGGGTAAATTATATTAACACCCCCTTGAATTTGGCATAATGGCAACTCGTGGTAACCTCAAATCTTGGCCATTACTAGTAGGGCTGTAATATTCGGTAGGTTTGGTTCAATTTAGTGGTCAAAACCTAAACCAAATCGAATTACATTACACTAAGTCGAAAACCAAACCAAACTGAAGTAGAAACCGATTTAGAAAACCGAAAACCAAACCGGACTATAATGAACAAAACTGAAAATCGAATCAAGTCGAAATAGAAACTGAAAACTTCGATTTTTCGGTTTAGTTTGACAAAACTTATACTATTTTCTATATAAAACACACACACACACACACACATATATATATATATAAAATTTACTTCTATTTTTTTGGTTCAGTTTGGTTTAATCGGAGCTTAATTTAACCGAAAACCAAACCAAATTAATTCGGTTTTTTGTTTTCTAAACCATAACCAAACCAAATATAATTTTTAAGATAGGATTAAAAAAAGTAAATTAACATTTTTTACTAATATTAGTGATAGGGGATATAATATTAACCACTGACGGTAACGGTGAGTATGGAAATAACAACCCTTCCAATGAGTTTCAACGATTCTTAAATCATCATGGAATCTCTCGTTGTTTATCCTGTCATCATACCCCAGAACAAAATGATGCTACTGAAAGAAAGCATCGGCATATTGTTGATATGGCTCTTACACTGTTGGCACAAACCTGCATGCCCTCTCAATATTGGGTAAAGGCTTGCAATACAACGGTTTATCTTATTAACTGCCTCTCCACTAGAGTTTTGAACTATATGTCTCCATATGAAAAACTCTTTCAAAGGCGTCCAGACTATACCATTCTTCGAGCCTTTGGTTGTGCCTGTTTTCCTTATATTTATCCATATAATCAAAATAAATTACAGTTTCAGTCCAAACAATGCATTTTCCTGGGATATTCTCTAAATCATCAATGATACAAGTGTTTAGATCCTGATAATGATCGGGTATACTTGTCTCGTCATGTTGTGTTTAATGAAACCTGCTTTCCCTACAAGTCTCATGTGGATAACTCACTCTTGCCAGCAACAGCATATGCCCCTTTGATCATCCCAACTGAGCCTCTTGCACATGCACCATCTCACCCTAGCTGATTCCACTACACCCTCTCCTAGTCACCCACTTGAATCTACCCTTCCTATACGTACACATGATCATGAACCACAACCTACTTCACCCGTACGCGTTCCTCTACCATCCCCCACTAACCCCACCATCACCTCACCTAGTCCCTCTATCACAACTAATATCCCACCAGAACCATCTCCAACGGCCATAACATTTGTTCATGCTATGACTACTCGTGGAAAAGATGGGATTCAGGTACCAAATCGCAAGTATGCTCTAACGGTTTTTTCTGATAGTGAGAAGGTTGAACCATCTTGCTTTACTCAAGCTATCTGTCAACAAGAATGGAGATCTACAATGGGTGTTGAATTTAATGCTCTTCAAAAGTGTGGGACCTGGTTTCTTGTCAAACAGTCTCTTAATATGAATGTACTCTCCAACAAATGGGTTTACTAGATTAAGCACAAGGTTTATGGTTCCATTGAGCGCTACAAAGCCTGTCTCATTGCTAATGGGTTTCACCAATTAGAGGGCCTTGATTATACAGAGACATTCAATCCGATTGTCAGGCATACTACGATTCAAGTCGAACTAGCTCTTATTGTTCATCAAAAGTGGTCGATCCGCCAACTTGATGTCCAAAATGCTTTTATGCACGATAATCTCACTGAAACAGTCTACATACGCCAACCTCGTGGATTTGAAGATCCTATGTTTCCTAATCATGTATGTCGTCTACGTCGTTCTCTCTTGGTTTCAACGGTTTTTCGACTACCTACAGGAATTGGGGTTCTACGAATCTCATGCCGATTACTCAACTCTTCACTTATCATTGCAAAGGGGTCAATATGTTCCTATTAATTTACGTGGATGACATCTTTATCACCGGTAACAACGAGACACATCTTATTCAACTGATTTCGAATCTGGGAAAACATTTTTCCACGAAGAACCTTGGATAGTTATCCTATTTTTTGGGTATTGAAGCTCCATTCACTCAATTGCCATTAACTCAGTCAAAGTATGCTTTGGATCCCCTTAAGCATTCCACTATAATCTCTACTAAACCATGCTCCTCTCCAGCAGCTAGTGGTCAGAAATTGACTTCTCATGATGGAACTTCCCTTCTAGATCCCACTGAATATAGATAGTAGGGGTGCTCCAATATCTTACCTTAACGCGTCCGGACATTGCATATGCTGTCAACCAGGTTTATCAATTCATGCATTGTCACGACCCGAACCCGATAGACCGCTACGATCCAATGGGTCAGCGTCATGACCTTCAATTCCTCAAAAGGAGAGTGACGGTCTCAAGATATCAATAGTTTCTACTAAAGATTCTAATATAAATTTAAAGAATTTATATCATATACAGAGTTCAG
>JAUPMG010259259.1:5767-20760 GCA_031762675.1 Pachysandra terminalis
GCCCCCCCCCCCCCCCCCCCAACCTGGGTGGCTACAGCGGCTGCGTGTTGTTGCTGCTGCTGCTCCTCTTCTTCTTCTTCTCCTCCTCCCTTTTTTTTTTTCTTTTCGTTTTGTTTAGTCAACACAGTAGGCTTAAAAAGCCCTTAAAAGTTAAAAGCTATGATTCCGTACACCGACAGTGTACCGAATGCATAGCTAAAGGTCTAATCTAAACCACTTATATTATATAAGCTATGATTTGGTACATTGTTAATGTACCAAATACACATAGATAAGCCAATTAAGAACTTTTATATATATATATATATATATGTTAATTTATATGTGATTTAAATATATGATTAAAATATATATACACATATTTAAGTTACACATTTATATTTTATAAATATTATAAATTTATATTATTATACATACAAATATATAATCATTAAAAAATAATAATAATATTTTATAGCCATAAATGCCTTAATTTTATATATAAATTATTTACTTCATTTTACATATGAAAGTTATTTACTTTTTATGCATCAATGAGCGTAACGATTGGCTTCTAAGTTAATATATATTGTATGTGCATGTGTATCATATCAAAAACATGTTAATCTATCATATTTTGACCTTATATTTGCATAAAAATAGATAATGCTTTATGTATCCACCGTTTTCCTTGCGTATCCATCGTATCCATAATCTTTACAGCGTATTGATGTGTATCCGTGTCAATACTCGATACGTATCGGCCGACCGATGCGCTACCTCAATATGATATTTTAAACCATGCATGCTTGGGCCCACAATGGCCACGTAAGAGTTCGTGCTTGGGTAAAAGAACTGGCTAAGTACATGGCTAATGAAGAACAACGAAAAAAGATAGGAAAAAGGTTACTCACTCTTAGACGTTGGCTTACAAAAAACGGTTAGAGAACGAGGGACACCTGTCAAAAGCTTATAAGAGAAGGTAGTTCGCAATCGACCACGATGGTTCGTGGGAAAAAATGGTTCTAATTAATAGACACGATCTTGAACGTGGTCGAAGACGCAGCTCGAAGGCGCGAAGCTATAAATAGAGGGAGAATGGCACTTCCCAAACACCCAATCAACTCATCAACTACACAATAGACACTTATCCTTTGCCTTCGCTCGATTCCAATGATCGACCTTCGCAAACTCCCCGCGAGACATCCCTCAGTCCCTCAGGTGATCCTACTTCATCTGTCCCAGCGATAATCCTCCTTCGTCAGGATGAGTAACATTGCAAGTGACCGAATCGATCATACTTTGGATTCGACGGACCTTTCACAACCATCATCACCACTACGACAACTTCTAGGCCTCCACCATTGATCGTTGAACTATTCCCCTTAGTTGTCTTGATGTTTGTTACTTTTATGTTTAATTTATTGAATGCAATTTATGTTATTCAATTATCTTTATAATCTACCATCTTTTGATTATCAGTTCTCATTGATTCAGCACTTTATTTGTAGTAGAACGAACTCATATTGGAGGAAGAACCCCAAACTCCAGCAATCACCTGATCAAACACAATAGCGGTGGCCTGTTGCACGACCGATTTCCTCACTGGAATTCCGGTTAGTTTCAACTTTGGTGCAATTAGGTGCCCAGGGTTAAAATGCCTAAGCAAATACTATGAGAGGGTCCAATTCTCTCTAGCACGCCCGCAACTGCACAAACGATCATATCCTCTTGACCGATTGTACCAGGTGGCCTTAGGTGAATTTCCCTCGACCGAGAGAGAAAGGGAACACAAAGAGATGTCGACAAAAATAAGGTCGAATCTGCCATATTATTTCAAAAGTGAGACAACTATAGGTGAAATAGGAAGGGAAAATGAAACAGCAACCTAACAATTATGGCATACAGTGCCATTCAACTGAATAATGGACTGAAAACTATGAAAATAGAAACCAAACAAGAGATTGTTTAAGAATAAAGTCAGGTGTCAACTAACTTTTAGGGGCATCAGCATCCTCCAGCTTCCATACAAAAGGCTTTGCTGTAGATGAACACTCAACATTCAAAATAGGTTCCTTATCTTCTTCTCCATTCTCTTTTGCTTCTGAAAGTGGTCTTGATTCACCAATCTCATCTTCACCATCGGTTAAAACCTTACATTCTTCGGAAATATGAGCATCATTATTCCTGTTCAATATACAGAGTAAGCCCTAGAGAATCCTCAACATTGAAAAAAAAAATTCTTGTTAAAAGAAATAGTTCATGAAAGTACTGTCCATAAAATTCCAGGGCATAAACCGACCGTTTACAGCATTCTAATCTTTCCGATAAAATAAGCACCTTGTCTGGACTGTCAGACTCAGATCTGGACTCCTGAGGAAAAATCAACTCAATAGTAACTATACAAACAGAAAAAATGAATAATGCAGCTCATACACAACTGATGACCGATGTCGTAATCTAATCATTTCATTTACAGCCTTAATTTGTGGGTAAAACAGCATACATGATAATTTTGATTCCATTAATAACTTTTTTTTTTACTTGGTTATACTAGAATTCAGATAACCTATTCACAATATTTGCATGAAGCTCAAGACACCCAATTTGAACTTGAGTAATTCATTCCCAGAACACAAATAGGATCCACCTCTATAGTAGGATTACCAACTTCAGTTTGTTTATCTTCTTCAATAGGCATACGCTTTGGTAGGTTTTCAGCTTTGTGAAATTCTAAACATAACAAAGATTGAGATCAAGAAACCCTAAATCTCTGCTCTGGTTGATATGCTCACTGATGTCTCAAAGACATCTTGGAGAGGGTGACACATCTGGAAAGAAATGACAAGCTCCCTAGATCACAAGGAGTACTCTATGCCAATTTGATGACTGGTAAGTACTCATCTAAAACAATCTTTGTTGCTCCTACTCATCAGGGGGCAGGATTTGATATAACTCAAGACACATTACTCAGATATACAGTACACTAACTCGGTATTTAGTACATAACTGACCAGAAAACAATATAGTAACCATAATAAGGATAACAAAACAAGGATGAAGATGAAAATTTTCTTAGTTTTACATTGACATAAATGATACGACAGTGGACAAATAGTTATCAAACAAATATAGAACTGTGAAAAAATTAAGGAAAAAGTACTTTAGATAGCTATCGGAGTAGAGAACTGATTTTATTCTTGAGTTTAATAAAGCTTCATATCCATAAGATATTTCTACTAATTTGTTCACAACCAAAAGATATGAAAGAAGCTGAGCACCTGCTGATCCAAGCTGGATTTAGCATCATCACCATGTTGGGACCATCCATCAAGAATGAGCCGATAAGCTTCATCCCAAGATAGAAAAGATGCAAAGAAGTACTGCCAAATCAATACTTGGAATGAGAAAATGAAGTTAATGCTGTAAGTTGAAAGAAGAGGATAAGATTCCAATTCAGCTTGAAAAATGAAAACCATAAATGGCTTCGCAATAGAAAACTAATAGCATCAGCAATTTCCAAATAATCACAATAAAGTAGAAAAGAATCAAGCAAGAAATGAGATATCCAAGTCCAACTTACTCTCTTTTCTCCTGCCACAACTTCAATGGCATTAGGGAAAATTGCAGCTGTCTTTGCTTTCCGAACACATGTGACTTCATGGAAAGGAATTATTTTCTGCGGTATAAACTCATGTTACAGGATTTCCTCTCAAATATCCAGATAACATATTAAGTAACAGAGCATCTATTTAATACGCATTACCATAATAGACTAAAAGTTTAGATAACTAAATCAAAAAGGAATAACATAACTTACCTTTAAGTATCAAAGGAAATCATTATTATTAAAAGTACGGTACGACCATGTGTTTAAATATGTAGGGTTATTTTAGTAAATACTTATTATTATACTAATAAAATAGGTGGTTCAATCCTTTTGGGAGAAATAACCACAATTAAAACAATCTTCTTCTTCTTCCTTCTCCTTTTCTCTCTATTATCCTCATCTTCAGAAATTAATATGATATCAAAGCAGATCCAAACCTGATTTTGCTCTTTTCCTTTCTGGTTCATTTCCCTTTTCTTTTCTCTTCTTTTTTTATCTGTTTTCTCTTTTCCAACTAAGGCTTATCGTGAACTACCCTAGTTTCTGTTCTTTTTTTGCCTTTTTTTTTTGGTTCCCTGTGCAATAGCCTAATGTTTAGTTGCTGTATTTGTGCTACAAGCTAGTGCTCTTAAAGCTCTATAATAAAGGGTTTGTCAATAGTAACTGTGCAATCAAAGGAGTTATCACGGCCCTCTATAGTACTGATATTGATCAGATTCAGGTATGATTTCAATCAGATGTGCCTCCAACTGCTGCAATCACTCTACCAGGCTCGTCTTGATGTGCCATTTTGACACAATCTGAATCTACAGCTGGTCGTTAATTCAGACGTGATCTGAACTAGTTCTCGGAATGTTTTCTTTATTCCTTTCATGACTACTTGTGTTGCTTGTGGTGCTAATACAGTTGCAGTAACATTGTGCTTTGTCGTGATCTAGAAGAAGTATTACAGTGACTATGGAACTTTCGAGTGAATCAAAGACTTCCATCAAGCTTCACATGATAGCTCAGGCCCGCAAGGTACATCTATCAAGTTGAATGGTCAGAATTATCTCCTTTGGTACTCAAGGAAAATTGCAAAGTTGCAATCCAAGAAAAGAAATAACAAAACAACGTTTATAGAGGCTTTGAGGTAACGTCTCCCATGTCTACAAGTAATTGAACTACTGTGACAAATGAATAAACTAGTGCATATGTACAGATAAGACGAGAAAAATTGAGCGAAGAGTATTTATTAGAATGAAAAGGAAAGAAGAGTACCTTGTTTCGTCTTGCTACCCCAGCACAACAAAAGGTCCTCCAGGCAACATGATCACTTAATGAATCATTCCTTTTTGTTCACAATGCAGGTAACAAAATGTGAGTATCAAGGAAGATCTGAAAACTAAAAGAACAAGTAAATGGATGTGAAAGTAGTGGTCGGAGATTTGATTGCTGCTGGCTACACAGTGGTTGAGGTAGTTGAAACATTGAATGAGGTAGGAAATCAGAGAAATGTTGCAAAGGGTGTGGTTTCATTGAACAAGATAGCCATCGGGGGTGAAGAAATTGACTTCCAGCTACAGAGGTTGTATTAGGTAGGAAATCAGAGAAATGTTGCAGAGGGTGTGGTTTCATTGAACAAGATAGCCTTCGGGGGTGAGGAAATTGGCTTCCAGCTACAGAGGTTGTATTAACAAAAGAAAAAGAACACGGGAAGATCAATCCAAGTTTTGGAGAAGAGGTTTCTGAGAAGATAAGAATCAGAGTCGAAAGGAAGGTGTTTACCTTTGAATCTGTCCATAGGTACCAGGATTCGTTTGTAAAGGAGACAGAATCGAGATATCAAGGCAGCTCTTGCATGGTTCTCAGGGGAAGAGGTTGCTTGGCTGGGCAAGATGGTGTCAATCCTGAGCAATATCCGGACAAAACCGTGCATGCTAGACTCCTTGAGAAGAGAGAGCCAAGTCCTTATCACAGAATTTAGCTAACAAGAGGGGGAAAGTAATGAAGGTGACTTTGGTGGCTCAGAATGAAAGGGGAAGAGCCATTTTCTTCCCTCCGTTGGTAGAACCTTGGAAATATATCTCAAAAGTTTGTAAACAAGTGATGCAGGAAAATATCGGTCGTGATAGGGCTGGTATGAATCCTTTGGCAGTCACTAGAGTAGTCTCTGTCGGCGCACCACCAAAAGTTGTGGTGAGTCCAGAGGAGGGAGAAGTGAGGTGGACCTGTCTGTAGTAATCATTGGTGTATTGCTGTTGAAGGTCTGCCATCTTACCTCTGGGGAAAAGAAATGGTGAAGGCAATTGGGAGTGCTCTGGGTGGCATAGCAAATTACCCTCATTCCTTGGTTGTCGGTAAGGCACTTCCCGATTGACCTTGAATGTGAAGGAATGTCATGGCAGGCGTATCCTTAGGAAGATTTGGATCTCCGATCATAGTTTCTGGAATGAAGCATATGTTGAAATCATTTCGGAGGGAGCTGTTGCAGGCTTGAAAGGCATTGTTGGGGAAGATGACGTTGACGTGGAAAGGGGGGCAAACGTGGCATGGTAGGAGAGGTTGTTCAGCTGTGCACGTCTGTGGAGGTAGGTGAGGCTTCAGACGGCAGTGGAAGAGATGGGGCGTATGAAAATCAGAAAGGAAGAGAAATGGAGGGAGAGGAGGGCAGCAAAAATTCTAAATCATTACCTCTTTTGGCCAAGCAGGCACTAGTTTCAGAAGAGGTTGCTGCAAGTCCTATCTGTGGGTATAAAGATGTGGGGAAAGAAGGTTCTAGAGGGTAGGCCTTTGGACCTTCAAATTCAATTACACGTGTACCACGGGGACGACCTCTAAAGAGGGAGTTGGGTTGGGTGGGAGGCTTGGGTATATTGGGGATGCGTCAGGGTCTGGGCCCAAGCGATCTGTGGACCTTAAGTGCGATGCAGGGTCTAAGCCGTATCAGTGGTCTGACACGATTTGGGCTGGGTCGAGGGAAGGTAGCCCGCGTACTTCTATAGGCTCGTTGGACTTGGTCCCAATGGACTCTTTAATGGAACAAATGGAGGTGTTGACGGAACTGAGGTGTGGGCAGTGAAGCAGCAGCAGCTGGTCTGTTGGGCCCAATCGCAGAAAGGTCTAATGAACTCTGTAAAAGAGTGGACAAGGTAGAAAAGGACGCCATTTGCGCTAAGACGACAAGGGGGAGTGCAGCAGAAGTGAAAATGGGAGACCGAGTTTCACATCATGTCGCGTGTGGCTATCTCAATGAGAATGGCTTGCTCCACAAGGTCTATAGCCATAAAAGTTCAATAATGGAAGGGGCAGCCAGAGGTGCACGAATGTTTTTCTGAAGTTGGGGTTGGCCAGGTGGTGTTTTCGGAGGATGATGCATTTGGGGATAAAAATACAGGTGAAGGAATTGAAAGTCTAATCTAATATTGGAACTGTCCAGATGTGCAAGAATCCGAGTGATGCGTAGGCGACAAAGGCTTGTTTTGATAAACTTGTTGCAGGTTGCTCCTTTAAGCCTTCTAATGGGAGGAAAAGGAAGAATGAGATGTTGAGATTAAAGGTGGGTGAAAAGATACTTGATTTGAATGGGGACATAACTAATGCTTTGTCAGAATATTATGCTAAATTGTACAGGTCTGAGAAATTGTTTAATTTTAGTCTAAAAAGCAGGAGTGAGGGGTGCTTGGAGGAGGACCAACGCATGTGGTTAGAGAGGGAGTTTGGGGAGGACAAGATTAAGGAAGTTGTGTGGGAACTGGCGGGAGACAAGGCCCCGGGCCCTGATGGCTTTACGATTGGCTTTTTTTAGACTAATTGGGAGGTGGTGAAGAAAATGTGTAGAAAGTGTCTAGGGAATTGTTTAATAATGGGATTGTTCATAAAGCTTTAAATGCAACCTTTTTGATCTTGATCCCTAAGAAATCCGGGGCATAAGAGAATATAGAGTTTAGGCCTATCAGCTTGACTACTAGCCTGTATAAGATAATTGCCAAAGTTCTCTCGATTAGGCTTGGGTTTGTCTTGCCCTCCCTAGTGTCACATCAGCAAAGCGCGTTTGTTTAGGGGAGGCAAATCATTGATAGCATATCGGTGGCTTCAGAGTGTGTTGAGGAGAGATTTAGATTTGGGACCCCAGAATTGGTAATTAAATTGGACCTGGAGAAAGCGTATGATCGGGTTGAGTGGGATTTTATGGATCATGTCTTGGAAGTTAGATGGAGGAGATGGATTGTGGGGTGCCTCAAGAACGTAAGCTTTTCCTTTTCGGTAAAAGGGTCTGTCTGTGGTTTCATTCATTCTTCCAGAGGTCTTAGACAGGGGGATACTTTATCCCCTTTCCACTTTATGCTAGTAGGGGATGTCTTGAGTTGGTTTATGGGTATGGCCGAGCAGCGAGATTTGGTCAGGGGTTTCCGAGTTGGTAGGGACGAGGTCCAAGTTTCAAACCTCCAGATTGCGGATGATACAATCATTTTTGTTAAGACAACGGTGGACCGGGTTAGGTGGGTAAAGAGTGTATTTCGGTCTTTTGAGATGGTGTCAGGGATGAAGGTGAATTTGGAGACCATTATTTCTGGTATTCATGTGAGGGAGGAGGTATTAGTTGAGTGTGTTGAGGCTTTTGGGTGCAGGATGGGTGATTGGCCCATGTTCTATCTGGAGCTGCCCTTAGGGAGTAGACCCAAATCCTTGGCTTTCTGGGGTCCAATCATTGAGTGGATTGAGAAGCGGTTAACAGTATGGAAGAGGAATTATTTGTATTTTGAGTGGTAGAATTACCCTCATCCGGGCCTCTTTGACCAATTTCCCTATGATATGACAAAATTCAGGATGCTTAGAGTGGTGGCCTCTCACATCAAGAAGCTACAACATCAATTCTTGTGGGAGGGGAATGGTCAGAGTAGGGATCATTTAGTCAAGTGGGAAGTAGTGTGTACGGATTGGGAGCTTGGTGGGTTGAATTTGGGCAATACAATGGATCGAAATTTAGCTCTCTTAGCCAAAAGGTTGTGGCAGTTTTCTGATAAAGGGAACATCTATGGTACAAGGATATTGTTAGCAAGTATGGCATTCAAGCAAATGGGAGGGATATAAATCTACATGCGAGGATTTCTGTGGCCAGTCCTTGGAGAGCAATTGTTGCATTAGCTCCTATGTTTTTATCTGTGGTTTGGTTCATGATTGGGGATGGGTCCTCTGTTGTTTTTTGGCTTGACCTATGGGTTGGGGAGGTGCCTCTTTGTTTTCATTTCCCCAAAATTTCCAGAATGATCCAATCTAAATCTTTCTGTGTTAGTGAGGTCCTTTCTTGGTCAGAGGCAGGTCTAGTGTGGTATCTTCCCCTTCGCAGACATGTTAGGGATGCTAAGGCAGTTAAGTTGGCTTCTCTCTTTGAGGCTCTTGGGGATGTTGTTGTGAGTTCAGAGTGGTTGGATCGGAGGATTTGGACTCTTGATCCTAGAGGTGTTTTTTCGTGTTGGTCCTTTGATCACTTTAGATCTAATAGACTTGGACCCCTATATCATTTTCAGCCCGGTCAGTTTGGTCCCCTCCCGTTCCATTTAGAATTAGAGCCTTTGTGTGGATTGCATTGCTTTATCGGATTAACACGGTCAACCTGCTCCTAAGGAGGAGGTATATAGCTCTTTCACCTATCACATGTCTTTTATGTAGACAGAAGGAGGAGACACTTAATCATTTGTTCATTCATTGCCTGATGGCAACCTAGATATGGAGGTTTTTTCTGATTGGCATTCGAAGAGAGTGGGTGAGGTCGGAAAGTATTTATCAGCTGGTATATCAGTGGAGCTTTCCGAGCCTTGCCACGAGGGGAAGGATCCTATACTGGTTGGTTTTTCAGGCTATCTTATGGTAAATTTGAAAGGAGCGAAATATGAGGATCTTTCAGGACATCTCATCATCAACGTCGAGTGTGATAAAGGGGATTACGGCCTCGGTGGCATCTTGGGCGTCAATTAGGGGATAGTTTGCGGGTCTGTCAACTTCCGATATTTGGAGAGAGTGGTATACGATTTCCATGAGCCGGGTGTGTAATCCGTCAAGGCAGGTGGTTTGGTGCCCTCCGGGGTAAGGGTGGGTGAAGCTTAATTTTGATGGCCTTGCCTAAGGCAACCCTGGCCCCTCTGGAGTCGGTGGAGTTTTTAGAGACTGCAATGGTGATGCGTTATTTGCCTCCTCAGGCCCGGTTGGGGAGGGAGACTCGGTGAGGGCGGTGATGATGACACCGGTAGCAAGTTTGAGGCATGGCAAAGCACAGGGCTATCAAAATGTGGTAGTTGAGAGTGCCTCTTCTACTATTATTGCTTGGATGGAGAGGTCTGCTCCTGTGATTGGAGGGCTCTTCATTTGCTTCGTCTCGCTTGGTCCCTAATTGGTGGTTGGAACATCTCGTTCTGATTCGTATTAGGGAGGCGAATCTAACGGTTGAGTTATTGACTAGGAGGGGCTTAGGGAGTGCAAATATGTTTGTAGGGGTGCCGACTCAAGCTATGTTGCAAGAGTAGACTTTATGGGGTCTTGAGCTTCAGATCATTATGCTTTTCTGGTTTGCTTATTTTGGAGGACTTTTTCTTCTTATATTTGTTTCCCGCTATTAGGCATGTTCAAAAAGTTGTGGAAGTTTTCCTCTTCTATCTTAATATATTTCATGACATCAAAAAAAATAAGCAAAGAAGAGTACAAAATAGAACAGAGCAACCAGAAAACAGAACCGAAAAGTTCCCTCAAGAGGGGAACCAAGGCGGCAAAAAGCAAAGCATTACAAAGAAAACAACAAACAAAGGAAGGAAGCTATAACAAAGCTAACAACTACCAACATCTAGGAAAGTTTGATATCGGGACTCCTCTGGACTCTAGCAAAACACAAGCCCATGTAAAACACATGCCCATGATGCCACCATGCTCATAATCGAATCTATAATTGAGCCTGTGCTCCTCTGTCTACCCTCGAATATTCTGCAATTCCGTTCACCCTAAATCCCCATAGGATGGCAAAAACGGCTACTCTATATATAAGTCATCCATGCTTCCTTAGAAACAGAATGCTCCACTGATCAAACACGGCACTCACGGACCTCGGGAAGACCCACTCCACTCACACCAATCTGAAGAAAATCTCCAAATCTCTCCAGCTGACTCACATTTGAGGAATAGATGATTTACTATTTCCCCTTCTCTCATGCATATAAAACAAACCTGTGGAGAAAAGGCATGTATTTTCTTCTCCTTTGCAAGTTATCCGCGGTGTTAATCCAATCAAGAAGTACAGTCCACACAAAGGCTTTAACTTAGGGGGGAATCCTGGACCCCAGAGATCGGAAGTAGAAAAAGGAGGTGGGGGGATGTCCCTATCATGACTACACATTAAAAAAGGATTTGGTCGAGAAAACCCCTCTCGAATCAAGAGTACAAACCCGTGAGTCTGGAGATGAGTCATCGATGAATATATCTCTGAGAAGCTCAAACAAAGACGCTAAATCTTCTAACTTTGCAGATCTACGGTCCCAGTGTAGAGGGAGATTCCAAATGGGTCCCAAAAAAGACCAACTAAAGACCTTAACTACTGCACAGAACGGTGAAACACTTTAGGAAAACAAAAGGCTAAGGTGGAATCCCCCCACCACAAATCTGACCAGAAACAAACAGAAAGGCTAGAACCCACATAAATCTCACGCATCTGAAGAAATAAGTGAACAGGTTTGTGACAGCTTTCCATGGGCTAGCTACATAAATCTGTGCTCAAGGGTTAATACCCATCCATTTTAGTGTATCCAATACTTGCAATGATTGTGCCAGTCAAAGCTGCAGATTGCCCAGATTTAGACATTCTTTCTTCTTATCCTTGCACACATCTACTCATCTCACCAAGTGATTTTTCCTTCTCCCTCCTCCATCCCATTAGAAATCTCTTTCAAGCCTCTCTATTTTCTTAATGATCTTCCTAGGGGCTTTAAAAAGTACATGAAATATGTGGATAGGGTACCTAAAAAAAGATTGTGTAGGTGGGTTTTTTGTGAACACATTCCACGTATGTTGAGGATGTTCACGTGTCATCCCACGTGTGGCCTAAATCGCTTTGACATGGCCATTCCCAAGACGTTTGTTTTAACCAAGTATGGAGGGTGGGTCGAGAAGGCGTGGAAGGTAGGTTGCAGCTATGACCCGACAACGGGAGATGCTCAAGTCCGGACCGATGCCGCCATAAGAGTTGTGCTGCACAAGTCTTCCCAATTCACTATCTCTCTCTTTCTTGCCGGAAATCTTAGCAAAGATTTCCTAAGTATGGATCACAAAGCAATCTCTCACTCTAGGCTTACTCTTCAACTTGTTATCTCCCCTTTTGCCTAAGCCTCCTAGACTTTATATAGGCAACGGAGAATCTCTAGGATGGTGACAAATGTCAGCATCCCTCCCACTTGTAACTGACTTTTTATTAACTCTCTCTCGTCAATATTCTAACAAGCAAATTAATAACTGTAACGGTCAAATTAATACTAGTGTAACGGTCAATTTAACGCGCAACTCATTAATGGCCAACTCATGAGGTAGCAAGACCGTTGCTTAACGTCGTTGAACCATATGTCAGTGTGCCGAGGTTCGGCTTAGCCACCAACAACACCTGCGCCTGTGGTCGCCACACCTTAAGGACCGTCGAAAATCCCCTGACGGGCACTTGCCCGGGACAAGGATCTCTCCAACGAAAATCTGCAAATCTCACACTCAAGTAAATAATCACTTAATCAATTATACATTAATTGATAACGTTGTGCCAAGCACAACTCTCAGATTGGTCATCTCATTCCATGTCGAGGATTCATATATACAAAAAGCAAACGTTGGAACCTCCAAGAACACCAAGGTGGGCGAAAACGGGCCCCGACAAACAGCGATGTTGCCGAGACAGCACCATGCCGAGGTCCGGAGGACCCCGACGGGACTGGGAGCCCACCCCGGCAGGGTGGGCCAGGCCCGTGGCAATCAGGGTGATGATGGGGTGTCCACCGAGCCCGGATTCGACTCGGCAGAGCACTTTGCTATATTTGCGTTTTCCTTCGTTTTCAAGTATCTTGGCAAAAAATCCGTCCCGATTCCTCCCATGGCATTTTCCAGCAAGTTTGGGACACCAAATGGATTAGTCAGTCTCAGTTCGTTCGCCAAGGATACCAGTTTTATGCCAAGTTGGCAGTCCAATAGGTAATAACGTGGCTGGGGCCCCGCCACATAATCTCATCATGTTAATATGGCATTCTTGCCAAAAATGACCATCAACAGATTGAATCAACATTATACGACCTCCAATATTTTTTTTATGAATAATGAAATTATTATAAATAGAGAGAAGAATGTACATAGCTGTTAAGCCTCAACGAAATGGACAAACAACCTTAAAAACCAAAAGCCAAAAACAGAAAAAAGAAAAAATAAACAAGTCCTCGAACGAGGAAAACTTTAACACTCCTCCATCAAAAGATTACTCGGTACAACCCACTAAAGAATGACTCAGTAAACGCCCCTTCTCTAGCCAACCAATCAGCTAGCCCATTGGCACTTCTGAGAACATGAACAAAGTATATGTTTAAACCCTCTCCAAGAGAAAGTGCCAGCAAAAACGAATAGAATAGTCTCCATGAGCTACAAGTCCTCTCCCTCATTCAAGAAATAACAACTCCCCCTCCACCACCAAATTTCGGAACCCCCGACTCCTGGCTTCCCTTAAACCCATAACCAAAGCAAGAATCTCTACCCGCATTGCATTACCTTCCCCGATCAACCCAAAAAACCCATGTAACACATTCCTTGTATGGTCTCTAAACACCTCCAATCCCAGAAGGACCCGGGTTTCCCAATGATAATCCATCAAAGTTCAGCTGAATCAAACTTGTAGCAGGCGGAGACCACCTCACCCTCACCTGAACAAAAGAAGTATAAAGAAGCACCACTGACCTCCAATGTCTGATCACAGACGAAACTCATAGGCCTCTAAATTCCTCCCTAGAAATTACTCATGAAATAGCTGAAGTGTAGTTATGTTTCCACATGGCCAAACACTTCTTAATTTTATCAAACACTAGATTCCAAAACTATGCACACTTATGATTCCCACCTAGAGGAAATCCTAGATATTTCAATGGCCAACCCCCTACACCACACCCAAAAATCCTAGCACACTCCTGAAGGTGCATGTCATCCATGTCGATATCGCACAGATTACTCTTATCCAAGTTAACCTGAAGACCCAATATCATCTCGAAGCATTCAAGTATACATTTGGTACAAACCACTCGAAACCCCTGAATCATACACAACAACTCTGCTATCAAAAGGAATCGACTCAACACATAGCTCACTAAAGTAAACAGCATAGGAGATAGGGTCCCCTCTGTCCATGGTTTGCAATTTCCCCGACATGTAAACGAAATCTGGCGACATGTCGCCATTTCGCCCAAGAGCGATACAAAAGCTGGTTGTAAATCTCCAGATTTCGTTGTTACCCTCGTATCAAGCGACATGAGAGGAAAATTTTCAAATTTTTTTGGAATTTTTTAAAAAAACTGAAGTGTGTTGGTAAATATTAACTATGAAACTATTTAACTATTCTGCAAAATAAAAATAAATAAATAAAACATATTGGAAAGTTTTGAAATTATGATTTAAGTATATAACAATTATATTATTGTAAATAATGACAAAAAATTTAAAAATAAAGAAAATACGAAAAAATTTGATAAAACAATTATTGTATTTTGTTGGCATCATTCTTCTACCTTGATGTACTTTTATGAAAATGATGAATTTGTCGAGTTTATTTACAATATTGTACTTTACTCTGTTGAGTTTCTATTTAAATTTGTTTAGTTTATTATTTAATATATGATCAACTAAATTGGTATGGTATGTATCTTATTTGCTTATTTTCATGTATTTTTAGTTGTGAAATGTGCAATGTATGAGGATATAGCTTAAGTCGATTATATTACATCAATTTTTACACAGTTTGCACACCCACAGCAAACAAGGTTCGCCATGTTGATGTCACCTAGCATGTCGCCAGGTGGCTCTAGGAACATGTCACCGACGTGGGGAAACCATGGGTTTTTGATGGATTTCTTTCCCCAAACTTCAAACATGTCTAATTAAGGCCTAAGTTCATCCAAATACATAAAAAAAAAAAAAAAAAAAAAATTGCCTACATATTAGAAGTTATTCCTTAAGGGGGTTAACTTACACACTGTCTGGTCGGTATTGCTGTAAAAAAGATACTATATGTAATTAAGCCAAACTAAAAGTCAATGTAAGTAAAATTAAAAGATATATAAAACTAGAAATCAAGTGACATATCTATGGGGGAAATGATAGGGAAATGACAGAGAAATCTGGGGAAAATGGGGGGTTTTGATAGGTTCCC
>JAUPMG010259270.1:0-20758 GCA_031762675.1 Pachysandra terminalis
AGGGTTCATCAATACCTTGGAGCGCGGGTAACAACCTGTTAAAGTTGACAGGTGTGAACCCGAACTCATCCTTCTTAATTCGTCGTCCCTGTGCCATCACATCTGCCCACTCACACTTGAACATAATGAACTTTAATCATTCTGAGTATGACAGCTTTACAATATTCGTTAATTGACCGTAATATGTAATTTCTCTTGCGATCAAGTTTCTGTCTCGTACAAATGCATAACTTGTAGTGCTCGCGGTTACTGGAACTCCACTATTGTGATTTCTCCGTCCGATCTCCTTGTCTACAGTACGAAATCTACACCCATTCACGACGTAATCTTTGAACCTTTTTGCAATTGATGATGGACCGTGGGCAAGTGAGATGACATCATTGGGTAGCTCAATATTTTTCTGTAAGAGCAAATTAACCTAATGTGAATCAAAGTTAGCTCTATTAGTCTATATTCCATCTCACGTGAAAAACAGGCTTGATGGAAGATAACAACTTACCTCACTTTTAACCATTCAATGAACTTTTATTATGCATCCTCTGTTCTACATGGGGAAGGGCTTGGTAATTGATCATATTAATTTGGTCCTAGTGTTGCCTGAAATTGTTTACATGATATATGTCAATAACTGTGTAAATAAGTTGTTCCAGTTTTAGGTTACAAGTGATTGTGTTCTTATTGACTTGTGTGTGATAGTCAGCAACCTTGTCACAATTGAACAACACATATCGATGTGCTTGCAGCCGCTCTAAATCACTTAGTTCGAATGGCTTAACACCACCAATTGCGCTATCGTTGTAGTTCCTTTCAAGTCGATTGAACCTCGTGTTCGATAACACCTTAAGCAAAATGTTAGGCATTCCTCTGCTACATAACCTTCAGCAATAGATCCTTCTGGTTGAGCTCGATTACGCACATACGACTTTAGTTTGTACAAATACCTATAGACATAATTATTACTCGTTACTTATGTTTAGAATACAATTTAAACATATGTTAGTGCATATTTTATCACTTTAGAAATATACCTTTCAATGGGATACATCCATCGGTACTGTACAGGTCCACCCAGTCTTGCTTCTCTAGCTAGATGGATTGGCAAATGCACCATAACGTCGAAGAATGCAGGAGGGAGTATCCTCCCCAAATGACATAATAGAATGCAATGCGTTCCTCAAGTCGGGTCAAATCTTGCTCTCGAAAGGCTTTCAAACACAATTCACGGAAGAAGTTGCACAACTCTATTATGATAGAACTAACATTTTTTATGGCAACGACCTCCTCATAGCAATTGGCAAAAATTGTTGCAATATTAGACGGGAGTCGTGACTTTTCAGTCCTGATATTTTACGGTCTCTCACACAGACACACCTGGCAATACTGGAAGAATAACCATCTGAAACTTTCAGGTTCTTCAAGAAAGTACAAAACCTTTCTTTCTCGATTCTGTTCATGGAGAAACACGCAGGTGGCAAGAAAAATTTGCCTATGCCGTGTAGGACCTCTGGGTGTAATTGCTTCCTCACGCCCATCTTGACCAAGTCTAAACGAGCGTTTACATTATCCTTCGATTTGCCATCAATGTTTAACGACGTACATATGACATTATCACAAACATTTTTCTCGATATCCATGACATCCAAATGATGCCTTAATAAATTATGCGCCCAGTATAACAACTCAAAGAATATGCTTTTCTTCTTCCAGTTGTATGTCATAATGTCATCTCTTCTTTATCGTGATCTTTTTCTCCCAGTTGTCTTCCCAAAAGTGAATTCAATACCCTCTGACTATTTCAAAACATCCGACCCAGACAATGGTGTTGGTGAATATCTGGACTCAATAGTACCATCAAAAGATTGTTTATCCCTTCAAAATCTGTGATCAGCTCGTATGAATTGACAATGCCCCATGTAACATTGTTTCCTTCCCTTAGACAAATATCAGCTACATGTGTCTTTGTGGCATGAAGGGCATACAAGCTTTCCTTTCGTGCTCCAACCTGACAAAATGGCATAACCTGGAAAGTCACTGATGGTCCAGAGCAACGCCGCACGCAGCGTAAATGTTTCATTTTTCGATGCATCATAAGTTTCTATTCTTGCTTCCTACAACTCCATCATCTCTTCGATCAAAGGCCTCAAGTAAATGTCTATATCATTTCTAGGGCTCGAAGGGCCAGGGATAAGCAAGGATAGTATCATATTTGGCTGCTTCATACACAACTAGGGTGGCAAGTTGTACGGCACTAGAACGACTGGCCAGGTACTATGCGAGAAACTCATTGTCCTGAATGGATTGATGCCATCACTCACTAACCCCATACGGATATTGCGAGGATCTACCGCAAAACTCGGATTCTTGAGGTCAAGATCTTGCCAAGCAAGTGAATCTGCAGGATGGCTTAACACCCCATCTGTAGTAAGACTGTCACTAAGCCACCTCATGTCTGCAGCGGTTTTGGATGACATGTATAACCTCTGCAACCTTGGTTTCAAAGGGAAATCCCTCAAGATCTTAGCTGGTGTCTTCTTCTTGTTCCCGACCAAATTATCACCCACCGTCTTCCATCTTGATGTAGCACAAGTATCACACAACTGTCTATCGGCAGTATCCTTCCAAAAAAGCATACAATCATTAGGGCACGCGTCAATTTTTTCATAATTTAGACCCAAGTCGGAAATAATCTTCTTCATTTGAAAGAAGTTTTGCAGCAATACTGAACCCTTAGGAAATGCCTCTCTCAATAAGTCGAGCAACACGGTAAAAGACTTGTTGCTCCACCCACATAAACACTTTATGTGATACAATCTCATATTAAACGACAACTTAGTTTGCTTCTTACATCCCAGATACAATTCTTTTTCTGTGTATGGGCATCTTTTTCTCTAAATGTATTGGGGATTCCAAATGCATCGTGTAATAAATCATCCATCCCATCATCCATTTCACTGGTTACAGAATCTGCAAAAACCAAAATTTACGTGGTATATGTCGAAGTTATTTCCTCCCCATGATGTAACCACCTTAAGTAGTTCTGTCGAACCCATCACATATCATATGTTCATACGATGTATCCCTATCCTGATAGAATACGTTGTTGTAACTCGGACAAGGATATTTCAACTTGTCATTCAGAATGGCCCCATGATCAAATGCATATTCTATAAATCCCTTCACCCCTTCAATATAGTCCTGACTAGCCTTATGCTTACGAATCCAACTCCTATCCATAACGTAAGGAAATTTCAACTTAAACAATACCCGACTTCTTCATTCAATATGCTGCATGCATGAAATTAGAAAATTTCAACAAGGAGAAAACAGACGAAAATGCATAATAACCTTCTAACACTACTTAGAGATAACCCAACCAGTTCCCAACTATAAAAACAGGAAAAATGGAGAAGCCTAAACTAATGGATTTCGTAAAGATGGGGTAAACCTCTGGCCCAAACTCGTGGGGTTTGGCTCAACTTCGCAGGCAGAAGAACTGCTCCTCGTTGAGATCCAATCCACAGCCAGTTAGCGAGAGCCGGGTTATGTTCCGGGTAACCGCTTAGTGTGGTTTACACTCTTCTAGTTTGAAACCGTTAGAAAATTTGGTGGATCAATGTAGGGCTTGAACTCTTAAACTGTTATCCACTACTATATTTAAGAACAAAATATAGAATTACAAACATCTCACATTCTCTATCTAAAGATAAACACAAATTCATGAACTGCATATATTATAATATTAAATTCTAAATAAACACACATAATTTAAATGCGAGGCAGACCTCAATGCAACACGTGTATTTTCAAGCCAGATATAACTTACAAGTAAATGATACATAAAATTAACAGCCATAAAATTACTTTTTTTTTTAAAAATAAACTCATAAATTTTAAGGGTTATTGAAGGATCCATATTGGATCCTCCGATCTAACTCATTTGAAATCGAGTCAAATCGTCTGGATTAGACAATCTAACTAGGTTTTAGGCTAAGTCAGAGAACTCTAGCAATTTTACCTATAACCTGTTTACGAAAATCGTGGTGGCATCTTAGGCCGAGCACCCACACGAACTGTTGACAACCACAAATTGACTTCCAGACTACAACTCTAGCTTTGGTTCCAACCTAAAAAGGTGACTTGGGAAAAACCCTCACAGTCTAGAAATACTTCTACAAGTATCAAATATGATGGATCTTAATACGCTATAATTATTTCTTTGTTGTTGATATCAGTATCTTTAGTTAATAAAATATTTGGGTTGACCTGACCCAAACCATAGGCCGAGTTGTACTCCTAATTATAATGATGATGATACAGTGTTTGAAATTGGAATCAGATCAAGGATCGTCCCAGTTCGCTACCGAGGTGGATCGCAGACCCATGAAATAAAGTGAGTCTGAATTTCAATTTAGTAGGCCAGGCCATGGACTCAGGCCTAATCAAAATTGGACCATAATTTTTCCCCTTCTAATTAGGCCTGTCGACGAGCCAAGCTTCAGCTTTATAATTAGGCTCACGAGCTGAGCCTGAGTCTTAAACAAAAAACTCATTATTTTAATGAGCCTTGAGCCGATCATGTGTAAGCTCGGCTCGGTTAAAGTTCAGCTCGATTTGTATATGACAATATATGTCAATATTTATCTTATATTATGTATTAATATTAAATACATATGTTAATATATTATACTATATATAATAATAATAATTATCAAGTATAATATCAATGTATTTGTACTAATCTAAGTTTCTCTGCAACCTAAGCCTTTTACAAGCCAAGCTTTTTAGGAGCCGGGCCTGAGGCTAAAATATTTTAATGAGCTTGACCGAGCCTGAGCCGAATTTTTTTTAATAAGCCTGAGCCTTGTTCAAGAATTACGACTTGAGCCGAGCCTGAGACTAAAATATTTTAATGAGTGATATCACCTTGATTTGCTACCCCAAGTACTATTGTTGAGGAAAGGTCAAACACACTAACCTACAAAATTAATGCACAAGAGACCAATATGAACAGTTCACAAATAGTAATTAGTATCCACAAAAGGTTCAAAACCATGTACATAATTGGGAAATCTAGATATCTTATTATTAAAACTAGAAGTTAGGTAGATATCGCAGGAACCAAACCAAGCATAACCAATGATAGAAGACAAACAATCTAACCTAGCTCATTGAACTAAAACAAATCATAACAGAAGATAGAAGACAAACAAAAAGTAGAAGAAACCCCAAATTTTAGCAGTAAAATTTCAAAACAATTTAAAAATAAATAACAAACTAACCTAGATAAAGAGGTGAGGGTGTCGGAGAGATGAGGGCGTCGAAGGGGGGAATTGTGAGCAAAGGGATGGCGAGCAAACAGATGGCGAGCAAACAGACGGCGGTGAGCAACGTAGAGGGGAAATCGCATAGGGCGGGAAAGAGAAAGGGCGCAAGAAAGAAATGGGGTATTTGCGGGGGTTGTATAAAAGATATTTGTCAACGTTCTTTATTGGACCGCCGTCTAAACCAGGTATCTATCGGCGGTCCAATAAAAATAGCTGCCAAATGTCTATAATTCTTCGACAGTCTATATTAAGCCTGTCGACAAACATAATTAAACTCTGCGGTTTTATTAAACCGCCGAAAGAAATATATATGACGGTGGCCATTTAAGACCGCCGTTAAATCTCCCCTGTTTTGTAGTGGGGGCTCCGACCTAGAACGCATAATTTCATCACTTATTTGTGATCATAGGGACAAATCCCAAGGCATCACCTAAAACTTCACATTAGCCGATCTACTAACAGAATTTCACACTTATGATTCGGCTATTGGGATGATCACCTATCATCTTACCACAAGTCTCTTGGGATCCCCATACAAGGCCTATCCCTCACCTTGGGTGTTAACAAAATAACAGTCCATCCGGGATTTCCTCACTAACATCATAATTTCTAGATAATGATAGCACTCGTCATGGGGTAAAGTCAAGGTGTTAGACCCAATCATGGTCATTATGCACATAGGCATATGTTGAGCAAGTGAATTGTGCACATTAGCTAATCACGAGTTTTTGTGTACATGTGCAGATGTAATTTGAGATATAAAACATGCTCATAATGAGTTTTGAAGCAATAACAAGTCCAATCAAAGTTTCACCCGTTGGGTAAACATAGCAAATCTTCCTCAAAAGGTCACATATGCAAAATATTCAATAATAATCAATTCCAACACTAGATATGATCTAATTAGATCAATTTAAACATGCCTGCAAAGTTTCAAATCAAACAGAGCAACTTTATATTTTTCGGCTAGCCATTAGGTAGCCGTCAGGTGGTCGGCTGCCTTAGCGGCTAGCCGTTTCCCTTTCGGCTACCTAAGTAGGGGCTAAAATTAAAGGTTACAGAGGGTCAGCTGTCTTACGACTGGCCGTCCTTGAAAACGGTTGCTTGGGTAGTAGCGCAAAGCATGACTGGGATGTCAGCAGACCATGTGGTTAGCCGCTAGGCAACCGTACAGCCCAAAACAAAAACTGCTAGCTGTTTGGTCAGCCGACCTGCTCGGCTACCCCAAACGACTAGCCGTTTGGTCAGCAAATGCTCGGGACAAGTCTAGGACATCATATTTTTATATTTTAAGTCTTTTTGTGGCCATATATTTTTCAAAACACCCAGCATGAAATTCATTTCCGAACAAAACCCATAGTTTACATCATAATTTACCCACTTAACTCACCTTGATAATTGTATGGTATTAAAACCCAAAAATTTAATGTCTTTATCATGTTTTCTTGATAGAAGATATAGAATTTTATGGTTGTGCTACGTTATACTCAATGAATATGACATATGCACCTAGTTCATATAAAAAATAAAGTTTAATCTGAATACTTACCTTGGATTTTTGATTGGTATTTGTAGAACACATTTTTCTTCTTCTTCTTTGATCTTCTGCAATTCCAAATGGTAGTTCATTCTATTTTAAACTTTAGGATTTAATTGATATAAGAGGGGCTGGATTGGACCCTTATGTGATTTTGAGGAAATTGTGGTTACTTGTGTGATTTTGTGAGCTAGGTGGGTTGGTCTCGGACCCTACACTATGAACTCAAGGAGGACTATGGACTGGCTGAATAGACCATTGGGCCAAGGTAAGGGTAACTAAGTCATTTACTATGTTATTTCAATTACGAGTGGGATAATGGATTTCATCCACTAAACCACGTAACTTTCAAATTAGAGAGAGAAAGTGTCTCTAGCTTCACACGTCCAAAGGATAGAGAGAGAAATTGTCTTTAGGATTCACACGACCAAAACAAACGAAAGAGAAGAAGAAATCTGGGTTTTTGAATGAAAAGGAAGAAGAAGAAGGCAAAGAGAACTTGTTGATCATCTAGTGCTGAAACAGTTGCAAAGCACAGATCTAAGAAGGGAAAGGTAGGGATTCCCATTGATTTTACGATAATCATATTCATGGATCTTAACAATACTATAGTTATAGATTAGAATGCATGATTTCATGATTTGAAGCATGATTTGAATAGTGATCTTATAGTATGAGCATTGAATGAATATTATGAAGGATTGTATACATGATTTAGCATGCTTAGATTAAGTTTACTGTATTTGTGATGATCTTATATATTCTTATGATTTATGTATGATTTTCTAAGATTAATTCAAGTACGATTGATTGATTTGTATATTGAAGATTTACATATATATATTCTAGATTGATAGTTAGGTTTTGATCAATTGCATGATGATTAGAAGTGTTAAAATGTGTGTTTGAGAGTATGGGCATGAAGCCCTAGGAGAAAAACCCAGTTTTGGGCTAAATTTAGCGTTCGGTAGGACTCTCGGTAGACGCCGAGACATCTACCCAAAATCCCAGAAAAATACATGCTCTCGAGATAATCTACCGAGATTCTCGGTTGGAACTTCGGCAGATACCAAGGATCTACCAAGCCCCAAATGGATTCAAATTTTAGGGAAAGTTCCCTTGGGGTGTTGTACACATGTGTATGAGGTTGGTTTGTGTGCAAAATAGATGATTATGGTCGAATGTTAAAAAGTGTATGATAAGGTTTGAAATTCAGGAAAATAGGGTAGTCCTGGATGAGATATAACGAGATTTTGACTTAGTGAGTTTAGATCTAGATATTGAACTACAAGTTAAGGTTGGGATGATTAGCTATGTTGGCATAGGAATTTGAATAGTTTGAGTGGTGCTTATAGCATTCACTATTTTGTCTTATGAGAGGTTCCAATGTTGATTTGTATGATGTATGAGTGGTACTGGGAGTATCCACTACTTGTGTATGACTGATTGTATTGTATGGATTTTGTTTGTGAGTGGTGCTGGGAGCATCCACTGTGGTTGTGAGTGGTAGTAGTGCTGGGAGTATACATTGGTAGTCAATGGGATTGACTAGGTACTAATTGGTATGGTTGTGAGTGGTGCTAGAAGCATCCACTGGTAGCCAATGAGATTGACTATGTTTATGTACTGGTGTGTTCTATCGTGGGTGAAAGTCCCTTAAGGAATGGAATTTGTGTACTGGTGTGTTCCACCGTGGGTAAAAGTCCTTTAAGGAATGGTATGGTATATTGGTGTGTTACACCGTATGGTGAAAGTCCCTTAAGGAATGGTTTGGTATATTGGTGTATTCTACCGTGAGATGAAAGTCCCTTAAAGAATAATAGTAAAGGAATTGTGTGTTCTACTGTGGGTGTAAGTCTCTTAAAGAATGGAATTGTGGCATTCTACTATGGGTGCAAGTCCCTTAAAGAATGGGTTGAATGGTCGTATGTTTGAATGAGAATGTGATTGGGCTAGGCCTAATTACCCCTGCATTGCATTGCATATCATCCTCATTTCATTATTCGTCATACCATAATGCATTGATCATTGCACATGTCTGATTGAAGTGATTGTTGTGAATCTCCATATGTTGACTTGTTTGTACTTGTATTGTGCTTGTGTTTGGGTCATACTTGTTTGCATGGTGGGACCATGTGGTTACTAGTCGTAGCATGGTGGGACAATATGGTTGTTATTGTATAGTGGGACTATGCAACGTTTGTGTTACATGGTGGGACCATATGGATGTTTGTTTGTGTACATAGTGGGACTATGCAATATTTGTGTTACATGATGGACCATTTTGATGTTTGTTTGTGTACATAGTAGGACTATGTGTTTGCTTGTGTTACATGGTGGGACCATGTGGATGTTTGTTGTGGCATAGTGGGACTATGTGTTTGCTTGTGCTACATGGTGGGACCATGTGGATGAGTTGTATTGTCATGCATAGTGGGACTATGTAGTTTATGTATAGAGTATGATGGGATCATGTAGGTTATATTTTGATTCATAGTGGGATTATATAGATTGGGTTTGAATGCATGATGGGATCATGTGTGCCCTATGATTTTATCATGGTGGGACCATGTGAACAATTGTTATGATATGATATGATTACTTATGTGGTTTTCAAAGTGTATTGAGATTACAATGTTGAATGTGACATACATACTAAATATGCGTGATTTAGTATGATGATGAGTATGCTAATACATTTGACTGTGGTACTATTTGTTAATTGAAATTGTATGAATTAACCGTGTTGTTATGTATGCATGATGATAATTATTGTAACATTTTAGTTTTCTCTATGAGGCTTCGACTAACCCTTATATTGAAACAGGTGATCAGTTCGTTTGATGTGCCAGTCTGGAGAGGAGGTTTCTTTTAGTTCAAATACTTTACATTTTTATGTTGGTTTTTATAGACTTGGTTTTGACCCCGAGTGGGCTTGAACTTGTAATAGATTAGATGACGATTTATTTTGTGGGTTTTAGCTTAACAAACATGAGTTGAGCTATTGGTTTTATTTAATTAAGACTTTTGCTGAATTATGGTTTTAGACTCTAATTAACCAGGACAATGGTTATATATTGTGGTTGGATATCCGTGTCCACGTGGTAGATCCGAAGGTTATTTTCCCTTGGAAATCCTCGAGATCCTATATCTTGGATTTGGGGCGTGACACTTCTTCTTCTCTCTCTCTCTCTCTCTCTCCCTTTGAATTTTATTAGGTCATACGTCCAACACTAATGTTATAGCTTTTATTATGAGTTGTTATTAATCTAGGAGTCCTTATCTAACTTGAATTAGCCTTAATTCTCCATCCTTAGATTAGATTAGATTAATCCTAACCTTTAGGTTAAAGTGTTCTAGTTCTAGATGAACGAACCATTACTCTTATCTACCTTAATTCTATTTAGATTAGTACTCTTCTATTAAATCTCAGCATTTAGATTAGATTAGTTCAATTCTAACATTTAGATCTAGATTCTTAGTTTTAGTTAAACTAATATTTAATTATCCTTTTAATTATCGAATCCTAACTAGATTAGAAGTCATATTAAATCCTATTAAATCTCAACCATTAAATTAGATTAAAAGTTCCTACAAAATTCCAGCCACACATTATAACTTGAAGCGTTATGATTGGGTGCGTTGCACTTTAGTTTCCTATAGTACAACACACCAATCACAATCCGTCAAAGTCAAACTTGTAACAATCTTAATAAAATTTTAAATTAACTCCTATATTTTTATTAGTAATGTGCCTTACTTCCTGGTGTTTGTTTCTACTGCTTTGTTTATCTATCTGGGGATGCCCGTGATCCTGGTTTGGTGTCCTGTTGTTACTGTGAAGACTTGGACTATTGGTGTTGCACCCGTTTCTCCAATCTGCTGCTGATGTGCTTGGATGATGAGGGTTTTTTTTTGGGGTGTATAGCTAATCTCTCCTGGGTTGTGCTTCAGTGTGGGGTTGACTTGTACTATTGGTGTGGCACCCGTTTCTCCAATCTGCTGTTGATGTGCTTGGATGATGAGGGTTTTTTTTCTTCTTTTTTTTTTTTTGGTGTATAGCTAATCTCTCCTGGGTTGTACTTCAGTATGGGGTTGGCTTAGGCTATGAATCATCTTTTGGTATCTCTGTGCTAAACTTGTTGTGGTTGCTGGTTTGCCTGTCCCCTGAATTGGTGCCCTGCTGTTTCTAATGACTTGGTCTGATGGTGTGACCCGTGTCTCCATTTGCTGCTGATTTACTTGGGTAATGTTTTGGTGTATTATTTTTTTGATGGGTTGTGCGTCAATGTAGGGTTGGCTTGTATCATCTTTTGGCTTCTCTATGCTGAATATGTTGCTAATACTGGGTTGCTTGTGTTCTAGGATGGTGATGGCGGTATCTGGGTATTGCTATGATGGTTCATCTCCTTCCGGGTGCTAGTGTTTTTTCCTGGGTTAGCTTTGCGTTTGGATTTCTGCCCTGTTGGGTTTCTCCGTTGTATTTGGACTTGTTTGGCCCTTGTTTTTGCTCACTACTCTGTAGTTCACTAGCCTATGTACATTTTTTTTTTCTCCTTTCAATCAAATTAACTGTTTCCAACAAAAAAACCCTAATACAAGCTCTTCAACACACCATCTCAACCTACAACGAATCAAAAACCAATGACCCAACACGCCCTAGACCCTAAGTCACCAGAACGCCGAGTCGGTGCGGGAGCGAGAGCGTCAAATTTGAAAATAACTCGTGATCTAGAGCACCTACAAAGTGTCTGCATATATACATACAAACTATAGTTAATGTATAAAGACATTTTAAATTTCATTTTTATGCTCAACCACATATATAAGAGAACGGACATAAACTATAAAATAAAGGGTCATAATCTATAAAATATCTCAATTTAACTTTCTATCAATCTAATTTAATATTTTTTAAAACTCGTCTATTTTTATAATATTATAAAACCCCAAAAAATTTATAAGAAAACCCTGTGCTTTTTAATATATTTTTCATAATAAAATTCAAATTTTTATAAAACCCCAAAAAATTTATCAAAAAAACCCAAATTTTTTTATGTTTTTATGCTAATCCGCGAATTTGGTTTCCGTCAAAACCCCTTCCCATTCATAAAGATTGTGTGACTTAGCCTAGAACCAGGAGTCCAAACTCAATCACCTCAAAAATCACAACCGGCACGATCTAATCTTATTGTTTGTAATTCAACATTAATCCAGCCTTATGTAGATTGGCAATCGCGATCATAGGGATATCACATACATCAACGTGCCATATATTTCTATTAAAATCACTTCACGTTAATTACTTGCGTACACTTGTTGCATGCGAAATTGATTGTAACCAAACAAGCAAATTTTATGGGCGGATATCGTCTGGAACGAGATGTATCCGTGTTAGGATTG
Source organism: Pachysandra terminalis (assembly GCA_031762675.1). Lineage (NCBI taxonomy): Eukaryota > Viridiplantae > Streptophyta > Magnoliopsida > Buxales > Buxaceae > Pachysandra > Pachysandra terminalis. Next base: position 12,265 of record JAUPMG010259270.1, read on the forward strand.
TTTTAAAATTCAAAATAGTATTTAATTTGAAAACATTTCTTTATTTAATGAAAAAATCAGTTTTTGAGGGTTTTTGCAATTTGGTATTTATTGGCAGCGGTTTTGGTACATTTTGACCTTTAAAATGCAAAACGTTTGAGCATTGAAGTGTATATCCGTTTCGGCCATAAAGGCCCAAACGGCTAGCTCTCATTTGTGGCCTATATGAGGAGGACCCCTCCTTGTTGAGACACAAAACAAGCAACAACTCAAAGCTTAAAGTTACTCTCCTTATTTTTCTTCAAGTTTTTTGCAATTCTGCTAGTGCAAAATTTTCTTTGTTTTCTTTAGGTTCTAGTCCAGTGCTACATAAGTTTCTTCGTCCTTAGCCTAGTACGATCGTGTAATCTACCAGAAGGGAAAAACAGTTGAATGCTGGAGGCCAACCACTAGATCCGGTACACTACGTATACGATCCAAAAGGGGGCGAATTTAGTTTCAAGGACAGTGACACCGTTATGCCTCGGTTCATCAAAACAAATAAGTTTGTATTTATTTTATTATAGTAATTTTTACATAGCCGGTTAAACCCATTTCATCTCTTATGTCTTCTTATCTTATCTAAAACCCATATACCCATATACTCCAACAAACTTGAAACCAAACTTTTGTTATTATTTTAAGACAAGATGAATCCGATTCCAAATACCCAAAACCAAAACCTTTTCAACCCACAAATTGAACCTTTGGTGGGTAGCAATTACAAGGGATGGAAACAAAAGCTTTTCTTCCTTCTTGAGACTCTTGAAATAGCTTCTGCACTATCTGTACCCGAACCCCAATTCGATACAGAAAACAATACCGAATACACCAAATGGGTGAAGGTTATGCAAAAAATTACATTTTGAATACTTTATCAAATGATCTTTATGATATTTATTGCTTTCATACACATACTAGAGATATTTGGGAAACCTTAGAAAAGAAGTATGTAACTGAGGATGCCGGAGTTGAGAAATTTGCAATAGAAAATTTTTTAGATTTTAAGATGACTCGTGATAAACCCGTCTCTGACCAAATCCATGAATTCCAGAAAATTGTGTATGAACTCACAAGAGAAGAGATGCCCTTACCCGATGCATTCCAAGCCGGTGCTCTAATTGAAAAATTACCACCATCTTGAAAAGTGTATGACTTCTCTAAAGCACAAAAGAAAAGAGTTGACTTTAGAGGATGCGATAGTACACATTCATATAAAAGAGAACTCTAAAATCTGAGAAAGAGATGAAAAGATAGCCAACCATGCTGAGTTAAAAGCCAATTTGATTGAAGAAGAGACTGGAAATTCCTCCAAAAACCTATAAAGAAGCTATGTCTTCTCCAGACTCATTATTCTGGAAAGAGGCAATCAACTGTGAGATTGAATCAATTATGTCAAACCATACTTGGAAATTGATTGATTTGCCTCCTGGTTGCAAAACCATAGGTTGTCAATGGATATTTAAAAAAAAAAATTATAATCTGATGATTCAATAGATAAATTAAAAGCAAGACTAGTGGATAAAGGGTATAGTCAAAAGGAAGATATAGACTACTTTGGCGCTTACTCACCAGTATCTAGGATGACTACCATTAGAGTGTTGATTGCTTTAGCCTCTATACATAAACTAGTTATACACCAAATGGATGTTAAAACAACCTTTCTAAATGATGATTTAGAAGAAGAAATATATATAAATCAACCTGAAGGCTTTATAGATCAAGGTAAAGAAAAGAAAGTGTGTAAGCTGGTAAGATCTCTATATGGATTAAAACAAGTACCTAAACAATGGCATGGAAAATTTGATAGTGTGCTAGTATCTAGTAAATATCAGATAAATGATTCAGATAGATGTGCATATCATAAATTTGGAAATAATAATGGTGTAATTATTTGCTTATATGTAGAAGATATGGTCATAATAGAAACAAATCTTGAAATAGAAACACTAAAAATCTTTTAACTTCCAAATTTGATATGGAGGATTTTGGGAAGCTGATGTGATATCAGGTATTAAAATTATACACAATGAGAATGGTATAGCCTTATCACAATCTCACTATGTAGAGAAGATTTTAAAGAAGTTTGAGCACTTTGACTGTAATCATGTGAGCACTCCCAATGACTATAGTATTCACTTGTGTAAAAGCAAAGGTGAAAGTACATCACAACTAGAATACTCTAGAGTCATTGGTAGCCTTATATACTTAATGAACTGCACTAGACCTGACATGGCCTATGCAGTAAGCAGATTAAGTAGATATACTCATAGTCCTAACTAGACCCACTGGACCGCCATATCCAGATTATTGAAGTACTTAAAGGAGACCACATCCAGAGAGGCCGAGTGTCTTAGAAACCTATTGGCAGATGTTCCTTTAGTGACCAAACCCGTACCATCTGTGTCTTTACATTGTGATTGCCAAGCTGCTATAGCAAAGGCAAAGAACAAAATTTATAATTGGAAAAACAGACTTATACGTGCCACGAACCAAACTTAAAGATCTCATTGGAGTCCTTAAATTTAGTTTGTAACTCTCACCCCATATCCAGATGGGAGTGGATACACAATATGTAGCCAAATCTTATTAAATTTAAGAAGGATATCATTTAGAATTAAGTATAGAAAAGTAATGTTATAAAAATAATATCCATCCATAACATCTTCCAAATAGAAAACAGCGGAAATCAAAATAAAACTAGTCTCATGCTTTAAATCAAATCCCTATTAACTAACCTATCTAACAAAGTACTGAAATTACATTGAATAAAATCCTACTACAAGATCTAGGAAAATCTTCCTTGTTCTCCATCTTGGTCCTCATGGTCCACGTGTCCATCAACTATAGGTCCTGAAATATGTTGTGCTCGAAAGCGTTAGCTACACTTAGCACAGTAAACGAATCGAACATGGTTTATAATTTGAAGTAGGACCAAGGCTCACTCTTCAATAATAGTCAATATAAGTAACGAATTATAAGAGTTAATATGTTTATAATGTGTGCTGAAAGTACAAGTACGAATGGGATATATATATATATAAGACATGTAATCTGATGCAATGTAAGTAATTAGTAAGATATAATATGCAATATAATGGCTGATTCAATTATTAATGCATGCTGTGCACCTAACAAGTATATTCACCACGTGTGATTTAACAAACAAACCTAATATGCAATGCGGGTTGCTGTATAGCATTCGTTAAATGTATGTTTCACACCCGATCAAACCCCTATCTAAACAAGATAATATTATCCCCTGAATACACGACCAGAATAAGGGGTTATTCTATGTGCGCATCATAGTTTTAAGGATTTGCGACCTAGAGGTCCCAATTTCCTCACTTTATTTCCGATCACGGGAAAAAATCCCAGGGCTTCACTAATGTGAAATGTTCCTTGTGAATCATACATAAACAGATCTACTAATATATTTTCACTTGGTCATCCATCCAACCAGACGGGCATTTGTCTCGTAAGACAAGAATAAATATAGGTATATTGGGATAACTACTCCCTCAACTCCAAAAGTAAGTATGCATAAGTCTCCTCACCTACTGTGATTTCCAGATCATAGCAATCTCCTTATAGTCCTTAAAAATTCAGTAATATCAATTTACATGCAAAGGGTGTAGACTTATATACCAAATCCATGGTCTTAAGGCTAATGATGTGCAAGTGATGATTGTGCACGTTAACTAATCATGTAATAGTTGTGTACAGTGTGTAATAAGTCTACCGAGCATGCTTGACATGTTAAAATCATATAAAATCAATCATATCATGTTCTAACTCATGTGAATATTAGTCCAAACAGGGTATAAGTAATTGAATCATGTATATTCATGCTTAAATAACATAAAAAATATTCTAATAAGATCAAATTACATATGCTCACGAAAATATAATCAATTTTGAACAACTTTGCAAATTTCGACACGCCTAGAGGTTGCCAGTGTGTTTCGGTGGGTACTCGACACGCTCGTCGGTTCGCCGGGTGGTCGCTGAGAGCAATTTCATAATTTTCTGATTTTCTGGGTTTTGGTCTTAGGAGTTGGGCTCATCGAGAATTCGGTCGGCGCTAAAACCAGGGGCTTAAAATTCACTCTGTGAGGTTTGGTGCATACTCGGCTCATTGAGCAGGGTGTCGGCGCTAAAACCAGGGACTGAAAACCTAGCAGTGGAGGCTCGGCGCATACTCGGCTCATCGAGTACTCACCGAGTGCTCTTCTGGGCTGGTTCGGTGCATACTCGGCTCGTCGTGTACTAGCCGAACAACCAAGTTTGGGCAGTTTTTCCAGAATTCCAAATTGATCATACTTCTAATCGATTTTCTTCCTTAACCTTTCTTAATATTAAAATCTGAACAAAACCTAATTAAAATACTTAAGAAAACATAAGTAAATAAATTGTTGTTAAATTATTTTAAAAACCTTTGAAAACTAATATGATTTTGAAAGCTTACTTCGTATAATTGAAAAATAAACTTTAAACTCTACTTAAATCATAAAACAAGTTTAATCCGAATACTTACAGTGCTGTTGTTGAGTTAGAGCAGATAATTCAGCTTTGTTGTTGTTCTTCTTCTCCTTCTTAGCTCCAAGCTTGTGTGATTTTCGAAAACCAGGCTAAGCCTCTTTATTTATAGTAATTAGTCAATTTCCTACTCCTATTAGTATTAGTCTTTGTATTTTAATCTCGTCCCTTCATTGGGATGTATTCGATTCTAAGCCATTAGATGAATTACCAGCTTTCCTAGTTCAACTAAGTTTCCATTATTTAAATTATAAATCCTAGTAAGTTTCTAACTCCTATGGAAGCTTCTATTAATGTTTTAAATCTTAACCATTGATTGGGATGTGTTATGTCCTGCAAGATCTAAACCATTCATTGTAACTTACGAAGTTATGATTGTGTGTGTTGCATTTAGTTTCCTATTTGTACAACCCACCAATCACAATCAATCAAAAGTCAAATAAAAGGCTACTTACAAAAATTTCAAATTAACCCCTAATTCGACAGTAATTACACTTAAGTCCTAATTTGGTTTGGGTTATTACACTCTACCCTCCTGAAGACAATTTTGCCGTCGAAATTTGATTACCCTAACCAGAAAAGTTGGAGATACCTACCTTGAATATAATTTTGTGTTAATTTCAATTCTTGCTGAATTCAGATGGTACCTTCGTTTTCTTCCTCCTTTTGTTGTACTATGATGTAGACCCTTCCTTGTTGAGCTAGTTGCTGCTGTACTGGTTTCTGATTTTGTTTGTAGTGGAGTTTAGGTATGTCCTTTGGCTGTCCTTGTGATGAATTCGGTTGAAGATTCTTTGGCAATTGGCAATCTCTTTGGTGATGTCCAAGTCTCCCGCAATTGAAACATGTTACGTTCGTAGTATCAAGGTTTGAAGTGTTCATTGATTCTAATGTCCTTTGCCTCTTTTGAAAATCCTCCCGATTGTGGTAGTTTCTGAAATTTCCAGCCTTGCATTGTTCCTTTCCTTCTTTAGGTCTTGAATCCTATGTAACTCTTGTATGTCTTTTTCTACTCTACGAGCACAATCTACTACTTCATGATATTTAGTGAATTCAAGCACAGTTAACCTGCTCCTAATGTTGTACCTTAATCCACTCTCAAATTTGAACGCCTTCTTTTCTTCTTCATCTACTGCATATGTGGCAAATTGTGATAATTTTGTGAACTTTGCTGCATACACCGATACTGTCATCAATCCTTGCTCCAGCTTCATGAATTCCAATTCCTTTTCCCTTCTAATAACTTTAAGAAAATACTCTTAAGTAAAATCTCACCTAAAGGCGTTCCAAGTATGAATTGGTGCTATCTCCACGTCAGATTTCCACCATCGTCTTGCTTTGCCTTCTAGCATGAATGCAGCAAATCAGACCATCTCCTTGTCATCAACTTCCATAAATTCAAAGATGTGCTCCAAAGAATCTACCCATGCTTGTGCTTCCATCGGATCGGTTGTTCCCCTGAAAATAGTTGGTCCAAGCTTCTTGAACTTCTCAATGCTACAAGTATTCCGTTGTGCTTCGGACTGCTATGGCATATTCCCCATTCTAGCTTGTTGTTGTTCCATCTTGTTGGCCATATGTTCCATCGCTTGATAGATTCCAGCAAGTTGTGGGTTCTGATCGTCATCATTACTTACTGTTGGTACACTTGTCTCCATCCCCACTAAAACCTTTTTTCTACCGGCCATTGAAATCATTTAAGTACCTTGAGAAACAGAAGACAACATCCAACTCATTATGAAATATTATCCTACTTGTTAGTACTACATACAACACATAGAAATCTTTTGGAATATCGGCAAACATAAAACTTTTAAAATATCAGCAATCAAAAACTTAGAATCTAATTTAAAAATAAACTTAGGCTCCGATACCACTTTTGTCACTAACCAAACTTAAAGATCTCATTGGAGTCCCTAAATTTAGTTTGTAACTCTCACCCTATATCCATATGGAAGTGAGTAAACGATATGTAGCCGAATTCATTTAAATTTAAGAATAATTTCATATAAGATTAAGTATGGAAATTAATGTTACAAAAATAGTATCCATCATATAACATCCTTCAAACGAAAAACAGCAGAAAGTAAACTCATGCTTTAAATCAAATCTCTATTAACTAACTTATTCAACTAAGTACTGAAATTAGATGAAAATAAACCCTACTACAAGATCTAAGAAAATCATCGAATAAACTCTAATTGTTGGTAAAATCCTCAAGTAATTTTTGTTCACCACTTTGGTCCTCATGGTCCATGTGTCCATCAACTATAGGTCCTGAAATATGTCGTACTCGAAAGCGTCAGCTACACTTAGCTCAGTAAATAAACGAATCGAACATGGTTTATAATTGAAGTAGGGCCAAGGCTCACTCTTCAATGATAGTCAGTATAAGTAATGAATTATAAGAGTCAATATGTTTATAATGTGTGCCGAAAGTGCAAGTATATATATATATATATAAGAGTCAATATGTTTATAATGTGTGCCGAAAGTGCAAGTATGAGTGAGATATATATATATATATATATAATCTGATGCAATGCAAGTAATTATTAAGGTACAATATGCAATGTAATGACTGATTCAATTATTAATGCGTGATGTGCACCTAACAAGTATATTCGCCATGTGTGATTTAACAAACAAACCTAATATGCAATGCAGGTTGCTAAACAACATTCGTTCAATGTATGTTTCACACTCGATCAAACCCCTGGCTAAACAAGATAATATTATCCCCCGAATACACGGCCATAATAGGGGGTTATTCCATGTGCGCATCATATTTTTAAGGATTTGCGACCTAGAGGTCCCAATTTCCTCACTTTATTTTCGATCACGGGAAAAATTCCCAGGGCTTCACCAATGTGAAATGTTCCTTGTGAATCATAAATAAACAGATCTACTAACAGATTTTCACTCGATCATCCATCCAACCAGACGGGCATTTGTCTCGTAAGACAAGAATCAAAATAGGTATATTGGGATAGATAGTCCCTCAACTCCAGAAATAAGTATACATAAGTCTCCTCACCTATTGTGATTTCCAGATCACTACAATCTCCTTATAGTCCTTAAAAATTCAATAGTACGAATTTACATGCAAAGGGTGTAGACCTATAGACTAAATCCATGGTCATAAGGCATATGATGTGCAAGTGATAGGTTGAACATTAAGTAGCTTGCAATTGATCTGTACAATGTGTAAGAAGTCTACATCGCATGCTTGATATGTTAAAATCATATACAAACAACCATATAAAAAATATCATATTCAAACAAGCATGTAAAACAATCTAAACAGGGTATAAGTGATTGAGATATGCATAATCAGGTATAACTAACATCAGAATTAGTCTGATGAGATCAATATACACATGCTCACAAAAGAATAAAGGATTTGGATCAACTTGGCACATTTCGGTGCTCCTAAGGGTCGTCGGTGTGCCTTTCAGTTGGTACTCAGCGCATTGGTCGGCACATCGAGTAGTCCTCGATGGCAATTTCATATATTTCTGATTTTTTTGGGTTTTGGTCTCAGGGGTTGGCTCGGTGGGTTCTCGGCTCATCGAGAATTTGGTCGGCGCCGAAACTAGGGGCTTGAAATTCACTCTGTGATGTTAGGCGCATTCTCGGCTCATCGAGTAGGGTGTTAGCGCCAAAACCAAGGGCTTAATGGTCACAAAAAGAGGCTCGGTGTGTGCTCGGTGCATCGAGGACTCGCCGAGGGCTCATTTGGGCTGGTTTGGTGCATACTCGGCTCGTCGGGTACTCGCCGAACTACCAAATTTGGGCAGTTTTTCTTGAATTCAAATCTTGTTATACTTCTAATTGATTTTCTTCCTTAAGTAACCTTTCTTAATATTAAATTCCGAACAAAACCTAATTAAAATAATTAAGAAAACATAAGTAAATAAATAGTTATTAAATTGTT